>MBAC02005061.1:0-45931 GCA_001712635.2 Nothophytophthora sp. Chile5
CACTTCCGGCCCGCAGGGCGTATAGCGATATCCGCCTAGCTGTATACAGCCTCCGTATACAGTCTCTGTGACCACACATTAAGTAACCCAGTTACGTTTGGGTCATTGACCGTGTAACCCCGTTACAGCCACGGACGTCACCAACGAACCCCCTCGCCCTCACACGCTAGCGCTTGGAACTTTGCACTATCTTCAAAGCGGAGATACCCTGCTTCTCCACCACTTGTCGCGAGTACTCCAGGACCTTAGGGTATCCCGGCTTGGCGAAGGTAGCGCTCGGCCGAAAGCGCAGTGAAGACTTAAACCAATATACTTAAGAATCCCAAACTCGATCCTTTAGCTTTGAGATAAAACCACGACTGAACTAAAATGCAAACCTTGAACTCCCGGCGGCCTTGTTCTTCCCAGGGCCGGCGCGTGTCGACGTCGACATGAAACCCCAGATTCTCCGAGGGAACGTCCCCATTCCTCGGAGCGGTCCAGCGTTCCCTTTCCCGTCGAATCAGGTGGACCACGGTGGCCCCATCCCCAGGTCACCCTCAGCGAGGCCGGCGGGTGCAGTGCCAGGGGTCCCGTAGAAACCCTGTCTGACGGTTTACGGGACAACTAACTATCAGCCACGGCGTGTAGGCGGACGGCGAGGTAATGCGCCGACCGGGTGTGTGGAGGCTCGAGAAATCGACGAGGCACGCACTACTTGGAACAAATCACCAAGCGACGGGGCGACGTGAAGGTCCACGGCGTCAGGGGGTGGCTCGAAGCCAACAGTGGAGACGTGAACCCAGCCAAAAGGGGTGTATTTGTAGGACTTAGAACAGCGGCAGTCAGTTATTTCCTCACGAAGAAAGAGGACAAGCAAACAGAGAGAGAGAGAGAGAGAGAGAGCCTGAGGTGAGGAGATACGTCGATCAAGGCATGCAGCAGCTTACTATAGCACATTATTGGTTGTAGTAAGGCGCAGAGATACATTAGCACATTGAGTTCGTCTGCAACTCTGGATGCAGAGCGCATATCAAGGCAATGGTGCTGCCTCGCGAAAGCTGGCACGTCTATAATAGTCATGTGCAGGCTCTCGCCGATCAGACACTTGTACGCGAGCACATCATATGCACGTAATTCTGTCGACCACCTTGAGCTTGATTGCTTTCTGACGGCACTGATTAGAGTAACACTGATGACTCTGTCGACCAGTAACATCAGCCGGTTGGTGTTACTCTCGTGAAACACTGATTTTCTTATGCTGGTCATTCGTGACTTAAGAAATGTAGTTTTCATACGATGACTGATAAGTTTCAGGAGGTACTGAGGCCAGAAGGGGCAACATATGGGTGGTATCGATGCATCGTAACAGCTGTCCCTCTTCAATATGATACCCTAATTGCTATCTGTTTTCAACAGCTTCCGTTTTTAAAACATCTTTACCGGCTCAGGCGAGAATATAACAGAATAATTCGCGCTCAAAGCAGAAGATAACCATTCTCTTGTGGGCCATTTCTTTGATATATTTCGGATTTTGCAGCGCGACAATAACACAAAATGGAGGAAGAGCCTGATGCCGTGCAGTTACGGCGAGGTGAGACCCGCCCCATGCCCATACTGAGCGACAGAGACGAAGGATACCACGGAGGCGACCAACGAAGCGAAGGTGTCGACTCTGCTCGCGGTGCGGGCGCGGATCGGGGGCACTGCACGGATGCAGTGATGGCCACAATTCTTCAGCGCATGGTGTTGTGTCGGATTCTGGAGCTTCAGGCGGCCGAGAAAACGATGGTGGATGAGCGTCGGTGGATAACTCGGCTGTGGGATCGTCACCGAGAGCGCCTTCAAGTGCTGCGAGACAAACTTCAGGACACATACGCCACCGCGCTTCTGATATCCGCCCAAGAGGAGCGTGTGATGCTAGGTGACGACTTTGATGGATTAGCTGAGATGCTGTACAACAGATTGCATGGCTACCAGTCCGCCATGCTGTCGCGGTGGACGGGCGATTAAATAAGAGAAGGATAATTGACCTCGTTTCCAGTGTTTCACGACCACCCACATTCATACAAATGTACTCAAATTTTGTTGCACCTCCGCCTACACAATAACTTCAACTTGATGCTTCTTCTGCATCGTCGAGAAGCTGCTTGGTCAGCTTCAGCTCTGTGGATATCACTTCCATCCAGTCGCGGTCGGTCGGATTGACAACAACGACCCCGGGAGCGCACAGCAAGTGCCACAGGAGACACAAACGCAGAATCTTGGTCGCAGCAGCAGGAAAGCGACCTCTGAAGCTTGGCAGTCCATCCAGTTTGCTTCTCAAGAAGCACCAAGCCATCGCCACCACCACAACACCACAGCTGTCGCCGTCACCTTGCCGTGGGCCAGCGCACACGGAGATATCCCATTTCGGCCAAGTCTGTGGCTCGGTATCACATCCAACTACTGGAAGCCGGTAATAGGCTTCTCGCCATTCGTTGACAGCCGGAATTAGGACATCGTCAAGCCTTTGGCGTGTTGTGGTGGTCCATGACTTGCTCTCCATTGGGTCGAAGATACTCGCCTTCGACGTCTTCAAATCCATGACGATGAGCGTCCAATGCACGTTGCTGACATTGCACGGCGCCACAACAAACGCCCAATTGTGCTCTCGGTCCACCGGAATTTCCCATGACATCGTCGACGAGCACATAGAGCTGAGGCAGTAAGCATTAGCGTGCTCGGCGCACAGCTTTTGCGTCATCAGCACTATGGGCGAATCGGATAGCCACTCTGACGCTGGAGCAACGCCAATGATCTCACTCGTTGGTACAGAAGCAGTCGTTTTGTTCAGCAAAACAATGGACGTGTACGACGTGAGGGACGTGAAGTTCAGGACATTCGTGATGTCCGATGCCACCATCGACGACGTCCTGTCCGGCATTTTCAGCAGCTTCCGTGTCGACATCTTGGTTTGTGAGGCTGCCAGCAAATTCTGAAATGGCGGATTGATTTCACCAACCGATTGGAGCTCGAAATTTACCCGGTTTAAAATACGGAAGGATTTCCATCCGCTCATCTGGTTTGAATCCTGCGCCCTCCATGAATCTCCTTGGCACCTTCTTTGTGCAGGAATTATATTTTTCAGCACTTTTATTTTCGATTTTGATGTTACGGATCGAACAGCACATCAGTGTTACTTTAATGACTCCCCTTTCTGACTCGTAGGACAGTTCCGTCATCGAATTTGGCTCACGCAATCGTACCTAACTATGCTCACGTGCGTCGTTCCGCAGCACTCGTTGGCGCAACATAAGCAAACCTCTAGATTTCGTCCCTGCCTACTCGCCTACATGCAGAGATCGACAGTAGGTACTGCTACCGTTGGGCACTGTTGGCAGTAGTGATAGTACTTCCACTGCGAGTACTTTGAGAGACGCACGCGTCGTAATACTCTTCTGTTCAGCGCCAGATCAATTTCAACGACGATAGATTGTATAGACTTGCAAGCATTTGGCATCGTTTTCAACACTTGTGTGCGGCTGGAACCACTCTCGCTCTCTGATAGGCTGGCATGCCGTTTATGTATACAAGACAGATCACTCGGATCGCAGGTCAATACCATCAAGCGCCCCAAAGAACACTGCCAAGAGGAATACATCGAGGCGATGAATCCCTTCACAACATGCTGCTTACCTCAATTGCGTCACTTGCACGCGTGTGGCTCGGCAGGTGCTCGTCAATCGAGTTTCAGGAATGCGTTTTCTCGACTGGATCCACTGTCATGAATGCTCGCCGAACGCACACAGATAATGAGAAAGTTGAAAGCAACTTGTCCTCAAGCACAACAAGAAAGAGATCATGAGCATGGAAGCGAGCGAGGGCAGGCAGGAAGAGCATGTCGGCAGTGCTTGACAATACTATCACTTTGACGCGAAATTGTCGACAGGCCATTCAGTTTCCATGGACATGCAGCAATCGTCAGCGTACCAGTTAAGGGAACGTGAACAAAATCGGGCCGTGTTCATCGCATCGCGCAAGAATGAAGGGCGTCTTTGATATTCGTTTTCGGAGGTTTTGAGTGTTCATCTGCCGCTGCTGCTCACGTGGCCGTTAGACAGCAGCCTGTAAATCGCCAGAGCGCGTCATCAAAAATGCCGGGTCTGGCTGAAAGCTTATGCGCCTACCTGCCAGATTTGATACGTTTCTTCTTCCCAACCCTGCTCACCTCCCTCTTGCGTGGTCCCAAAGTCCAGTCAGGTCGTTGGTCACCTCACTCTTGGCCAGTTCGCGCGACATTATTCCAGCATTATCCACCGAGAAGACGAGTCCAGCTCTCTGACGTTTCGATGGACGGCCGCTCTTCAATTTTCGCCCGTTTCGAGTCTGGGCGCTCAGCCCACTTGCACCCACCGCTAAGTTCGGGCGTGATGGCGCTTCAAGTGCTTCAAAGAGCTCCTGTCGGCGGCTGCGGTGTTGCGGAGACTACAATCGACCGTGGGAACGTCGGTGTACCCACTACCTCGAACTGGCAACCTGAGCACGTGTCGCTTCCTGCGATCCAGCCGCTTCGTGCAGTCCTGCCGCCTCTTTCGGCCACACGTCAAGCGAGGTATTACGACGCGGTGGCGGTTAATATCGCGCTGGTGACACCGCAATTCCCTCCCTTTGCGAGAATCCAAGCCTCTCCAGATCGTGGTATGAGCGACACCATCCCGCCTACGCCAGCCGCCGCCTCCCAACCGAGCGCGATGGCTGCTGTTGTTCGGGATAAGCTTACTGTAAGCCCCCTCGGGAGCTCGAACACTCGTTTCAGTATTGCGGATTTGCAAGCCACGTGCTCTGGACCAGCGAAGCGCAAGCGCATTCGAGTCAAGACACAGAGACGACGAGATCAATGTCGAGCCAACCAAGCGCGCTATCGGAAGAAGCGGAACAGCTTCGCGAACGAATTGGAAGTCACCGTCGAACGATTGCGTGAGGAGATCCCGCTGTTGGAAATGCAGCGCCACCGACTGCAAGCCAGTGGACAACACAGCGCCAACAACGTAGTGAGCGAGTATTTCCGCCTCTTTCGTCATGGAACCCAAGTGCCACGTCAGCTTCAGCAGCAACACGCCGGCCCGAGGGAATGGCTGCAAGACTCCGAGGCTCAGCACCAACTCGTCTTCTTGCGGTCGACAATGGCATCCAACGTGGCTCTCGGTGAACTCTGCGGTGTGGATGCACTCATGGAGCAGTGGCGGAGGTACTCGGCGTATTTCGCGAACCTGCACTTCCAGTTGGAGCGCATGGAGAAGGCGTCCGAGGACCTGATGACCGCGTCGGCGTCGCTCATCGTGACTGTGACGGAGTCGACGCTGCAGCATGTTTTCCCGTACTTAGTGGAGACAGAGCGAGCAGGAAGCGGAGAGGGAGAAGAGGGTGTTTCGCTGGGAGCGAAACTTTTGGGCCAGCGACTGAGCATCCCGTGCACAGCTCGGTTCGAGTGGGACGACGCCAGTAGTCGCGTGGTGCGGCTGGAGACAACTATGAATTTCCTGCCGCCACTGTGTCAAGTGTTGGGCAGACTGGAGGACGCTGCTGTCGTTCTGGAGCACGCCCTCATCACATGTGAAAGTGCCATCGGCAAAATGGACGACGCTGCATCTTCTCGCCACGAGTCTTCCTCCGAAAGTGATAGCTCTCGGGGGTAACTAGATTCTTAACTGTCGGTAGAAATGGCGTGTTAAATTACATGTTGATACACAATGCAGTTGGTGATGCGATGGGTGACGCGACCGGTGACGATAGCGGTCGGTGTAGATGATGAACGCTTGAAATGTCGGATAGAACGGTGGCGTGCGAAGATCAAGCGGCTGGCAGGCACCCGCAAGAGGGCTGCGAGAGAAGAGTCTGCGCCAAGGAGAGCCGAGGACTCAGTCGAGATAGCGGACACAACGGATTAGCGGCAGCGGCGGTGCAGTGCTCGGACGTGGGGAAGGGACGGGTCCACTCGGTGTTTGGGCAACGACCGGCGGTCCAGTGCGCATTGGAGGAGGACGTGCGTGGCTTGCAAGAGGAGCAGCCCGGGCGTCATTAGAGGGAGAGCACACGGGTCGTCGCGTCGGTGATTGAGGCTGGGCGAGCCATTGACAATCGTTATGTACTGGAATTTCGAACCTATTCAGTGAAACCTTTGTAATCAAGTATGTGCTAAAGCATGATTTAATAGCTTGCGCGTCTTCTATATTGAAAGTGTATCAAATGCTTTGAAAACTTGCTATATCGTATATTTTCGTTATGTCGTATATTATCTGCATACCGTATTTTCGCTCTGGCTCACGTGGTTCCAGTCACCGCTGGCGAGTCATCAAGTTGACTGTAATGTTGATGCGACATCCTGTCAGAGTTGATATTGGGACGGTCGTTATCCCCGTGTGGCAACTTGATGGAAGAATGATTGCGATGCGGACCAACGACGCGCGACTGCAAGCAATCCACCGAAGTGAGGAACTTCATGCACTGTGTCTGGTCTGGCTGTTCGTTCTCTCACTTTCGACTGAAGAATGCCAGCCCATGCTCTGGGTCCTCTTCCTGTCGCGTTCACCTCAAATCTACCTTTCCGGGCTTGGTCCATCCTGGATGTAGATTTACGTGCGATGCCACCTGACTGCAAGCAGGCCGACGTCTTCGTACACTAATGCATGGACATGAACATGCACGCGCACCGGTAGTGACAGCGCAAGACAACGCGGCTGTGGCCTGCTGACATCCCGGATGCGACCCCGCAGGTGCAAATGGAGCAATCGATGCATGGAGTGACATAGCCTTGCGCTGTGGTGTGCGTCTGTTGAATATGACCGCTCTTGGCATGTGTGCGAAGTGGCAAGATCTACGGTCACGTGCACTGAACAGGGAGAGGTCGAGGCAGTTGTTTCGGGCAACGCACTTAGAGAGGGATGCATGGCGGCTGTCACCTTGGTGCGCATGTATAGGCCGGCTGCCTATGGGGAATAACGTAAGAAGCCCTGTCATTCCGCTCACGTGGCCGTTGGACATCAAGAGCCAGACCCGTCTCCCTTGAGCAAAGCGCGTCATCCCCGGTGCAGGGTCGAGGCAAATGCTGATGCGCTCACCTGTCAAACTCGATACTTTGTTCAGTTCCCGTAATCAACAGGACGTTCGGATGACCCCCTCCACCTGATCACCTCCTTCTTCGTTGGCGCAAAGTTGCGTCTCACATTCCATTTCTCGCCGAAACGAAGAGAGTGCATTTCTATCTTTCCCGCCTCGTCAAGTCACTTCCTGAAGACCCGATGGATACTCGCGCCCAGAAGCTCGAGAGCTTCGAGTCTGCGCGCTGGGCGTTCAGCCGCGCGTCGTTGAGTTCCGACGTGATTGGGTCAGTGTTTCAGCGAGCGCCCCTCGGAGACTTCCGCGCCACGGGGGGCCATCGCCTGGATCGCCAAGACGTGGCCAACGCAACAACGTGGCAAGACAAACTGGCGGCTCCCCCAGTGATCTCGTTGTCGCCGCGACCTGTCCTCCCATCTCTTCAGGGGTCGCCCTTCTACACCACAGCGGCGAATGATGCCATGCTGTTGAAGTCGAGAGCGGAGCTCCATCAGAGTGCGGGGTTCTCTATTTTTCGTGCTGTGAATGACAACACGGCGATCAGCATGTCTGGCTTTTCGGAGGATGCCAGCGATCCATCTGCTCGATCGGTAGCGACCTCCTACTCCTCTACTCCTCCAAGCAAGAGCACACCGCCCAGTGTCGAACGGTTCAAGTCTTCTGTTGGTTCTGCTACTGTCAAACCCAAACGGAAACGCATCCGCATCAAGACCCAACGACGGCGCGAGCAGTGCCGAGCGAACCAAGCTCGCTACCGCACGAAGCAAACCGGCTACGAGAAGGATCTCGAAGCTGAAGTCATTCGCCTTCGCGCAGAGATTCCGTTGCTGGAGATGCAGCGCACTCGTCTACGATCTGGCGGCCAGCAGAGTGTCTGGACCGTCGTGGTCGAGTACTTCCATCAATTTCGCAATGGGATCCAGATGCCACTTCAGAATCCAGAGAAACACTCAGGCCCGAGGGAATGGCTGCAAGACTCCGAGGCTCAGCACCAACTCGTCTTCTTGCGGTCGACAATGGCATCCAACGTGGCTCTCGGTGAACTCTGCGGTGTGGATGCACTCATGGAGCAGTGGCGGAGGTACTCGGCGTATTTCGCGAACCTGCACTTCCAGTTGGAGCGCATGGAGAAGGCGTCCGAGGACCTGATGACCGCGTCGGCGTCGCTCATCGTGACTGTGACGGAGTCGACGCTGCAGCATGTTTTCCCGTACTTAGTGGAGACAGAGCGAGCAGGAAGCGGAGAGGGAGAAGAGGGTGTTTCGCTGGGAGCGAAACTGTTGGGCCAGCGACTGAGCATCCCGTGCACAGCTCGGTTCGAGTGGGACGACGCCAGTAGTCGCGTGGTGCGGCTGGAGACAACTATGAATTTCCTGCCGCCACTGTGTCAAGTGCTGGGTAGTCTCAAGGATGCGACCTTCGTTCTGGAGCACGCCCTCATCACACGCGAGCACGCTATCGGCAAGATGGAGAGCTCCGTGTCCTCGCCGCCTCCTGCGTCAACCCCAGGGAGTGATAATATACCTGGGGCGTAGCCCTCTCGCTCGTACACTCTTAATGAAGGCGAGAACAATCAACGTAATTTGCGTTTGGAAGCAAATTGCGAGTCTTGTACCGCTAACTTACTTTGGTGCGGTGGAAGCAAGTCTCGCGTTTGATGTCGCTACGTCACGCACTGACGAGCTGTTTGTGCCACCGCAAGGCGAAGTTCAATTTGCACATCCCAGACCAGAAGCTCCACAGTCCAGGAAAGTGCTCGAGGAGCGCTTCCCCACACCTGCGTTTTAATTCGGAAAGCGCCTTGGCTTCCACGATCGCTCAAGGCCACAACCGCGACCCACGTGTTCATATCGCAGGAGGCTGTGTCTGTGGCTTGTCTGTGGAAAGACGAGTTTTCCCGCCGGTCGTTGAGATACAGTTGGAGTTCACGTGTTGGGTCCCATGTCTCCGTTGGCGGCTGGATGATTACGCCTGACGAAATCCCCATCTCACATCAACAGCTCTGGTCGCTGCAGTTGGCAGGCCGCAAACTGAGAACGCCCACCAAGAAACGGAGCAAACAGGGCATGGCGAGTCTCCACCGAAACCTCGAGCATGTTCCTGCAGCGCTGAGGGACGCCGTGCTCGGGAACGTCGTGCTACACGCCCATGGCCCAGGCTATTACAGCGTTGAGCCAAACCGCTATGACGCGGGTAGCAGCTTCAGATCGACGCCACCGCCACTGCCACCTTTCCTGAGGGCAAGTCAACTATCCAGCACCGCGATTACAAACCAGTCGACGGGGGGGCTCGCTTCCGAGCCAGCGTTGGGCCCACTCGAACGAGATCTCGTCGATAGCCCTCCAAATCCAAGTGATAGCGAATTCGCGGTCAGAAATCCTCGAGAGAGGTTGACGCTCGTGCAACCTTCGGTCGGCTTGGAGCCAAGTGTGAAGCACACAAAACACACGCGAAAGCGTCGAGTCCGCGTCAAGTCTGCCCTATGTCGGGAGCAGTGCCGGACCAGTCAGGCCCGTTACCGTCTAAAACAGCGAGCGTATGTGTCAGAGCTCGAGACGAGTGTCGCTCGACTGCTCCATGAGATCCCGTTACTGGAAGCACAGCGTCACCGCCTTCGCTTCGACTCTCAACAGAGAGCGCAGGAGGTCGTGAGCGAATACTTCCAGCATTTCCGACACGGCATTCGGGAGGCTGGAGATTCGCAGAGATCTGCGAGCGTGAATCAGATGCTTCAAGTATCGGGAACTCCGCAACAGCTCATGTTCCTGCGCTCCACAATGCCAGACGTGACGAAAGCTCTGATGGAGGAATGGCGGCGAGTGTCAGCGCAATACAAAGATCTGCATTTCCAGCTGGAGCACATGGAGAAGACGTCCAACTGCCTTATCGCGGCGACTGCCAGACTCAGTGTGACCATCACGACGACGACGTTGGAGCAGGTCTTCCCGCACCTCGTGGAATCCGAAGCAGTTGAAGACTTGACGTTGGCAGTGCGGCTTCTGGGCAGCAGACTCGCCTACCCGTGCCTTGTGTTGTTCGAGTGGGACGAAGCGACCAACCTCATCGTGCGACTGGAGACCGACGTGGACTGGGTCACGCCGCTCCTTCAACTGCTCGGCAGCCTCAAAGACGTCGTCCACGTGCTCAAGAGCAGAGTCCCCACTCTAGATACGGATGGCGGTGAGTTGGAGGGGTACGGAGCTCAAACAAGTTCCCTTTTGGGCTCTTTTTCCTCGTAGACAACAGCGTTAGCACCATTTGAGCCATCCTAACTCAATAGGTCCTAAGCCAAGATGGCGGCACTTAACCACGCTCGTGTCCAATACAAATGTCTCTTTGGTTTTTCATCTCGTCATGCATTGCCCGCCCACACATCTACACCATTCTCTCTCCTCTCTTCCCCATCCAAAACAACGGATCACAACTGCATCGCGCGTGGCTCCCGTCGAGCCAGGTGCAGTCGAGTGGCGCCTATTCGCACAACCTGGCCGGGCGTCAGCGAGTAGACCCCGCAGGCCTCCAAGATGGTCGTGAGTTGCTCCGAGGGCTCGCCCACAGCTGTGGTGGCAACGTTCTCCCCAGCCCCGACAGCCTCATCATCGAGAGCCTTGCAGATCTCCCGCAGCTTCGGCCCAGGCATCTCCAGCAGACGACACACCTCCCGACTCAGGCGCAGATACGACCGGGGAAGCATCTTCGTTGAGCCTGCAGAGAAGATCGACACGAGAATCTGGACATCAGCAGCGAATTGGCGCTCGCCTGCATCGCTGAGTCGCGTGTCCGTGGTCTCCGCCGTCAGAGAAGGGTGATAGAACGCGTCAAACAGCAAAGCATCGAGTGTCGAGGCGAGGGACTTCCAGAAGGCGGGCCAGCACTCGGGAAATAACACACTGCGAGCGCAGGCCAACACGTGACTCAGCAGCGTATAGCAGGCAGCCAACTCCGAGGAGACCTCGCTCGCGGTGGTTAACTGCAGACTGTCCGAGTCCTCGACGCGTGACTCCATCCAGAACGAGCTGCGAGCATTCAGACATGCACATACGCAAGATAAGTGATCAGACACAGCACCGATATGGCAGTCAAGGGTCCAGCAGATTTCATGACAATACCTCGTGCAATACGACTCGAAGTCACGGTCGGTGGCGCGCACCAACGTGTTCTTGGCGTCCTCCAGTAGAGTCGTAGCCAGCGCTTTGAGCTCTGCGATCTGCCGCTCGAAGATGGTGTGCGAAAACAACAGAGCTTCCGCTTCCTCCTCCTCCACTTGTTCAGTCTTGCCGGTCTGGTCGTCGGCACTACTCTGTGCCAAAGCAGCCGTCGATGCGGCATCCTTAACCGGCGATTGGGCAGTGTTCTCTTCCATGACAGCACTAGCTGCATCATCTCCAGCCTCTGCGCGCCGGAAGAGACTCATCATGGTCTTCGAGCCCACTGAATAGGCGGCCGAGAGCGCTGCCGTGGGGCCGATCATGGCCCCAGGACCTGCCAGCGCATGACGAACCGCTGCGGCCTCATCGCTGGTGAGGACAGCGGCCGACGCCGCATGAGCCGCACGTGAAAGCACCTGCTTGGAATACGCCACGTGCATGCGTAGCACCTGCGTGCGTGTGGTCTCGGAGCGCGCCACCTTCCGTGAGAGCTCGAGGAAGACACTACTCTGCTCCCACGCCGCCAGCGCATGGGCCACATGCTGGAGCGCATTCACAACCACAAACAGCTCCCGCCACGCGTTTTTGCCTTGCGAATGGTTGGATTTCTTCCCCAGTCGGTTGAGCTGCTGACGACCGCGGGCGCCGCAGAGCTGGCCGAAGCGACGCAGCAGTGGTAAATGCACTTGCATCACATACAAGTACCGGTGCTCCTCAGTTTCCATGAGCGTGAACCGCTGCGACAGGAAGTCCAACAACGCCACGAACTCCAGCGCGACGGGTGGGACCAACTCCTGTTCGCGCTCCTGCTCTGGCCCTTCGTGGCTTCGGCGCGATTCCTCATCAAGCTGCCAGACTGCCTCCTGTCTCTCACGAGAGACGTCCAAGTCAAAGGTCCTACCGCCGGACAGCCCCGTCTCAAGGGTCGACGTCAGCATGCGGTGTGCGTACTCCACGTCTGCACTGGTCCAGGCGAACAACACGTCGGTACTGGAAGTGAACACGTCCACGCAGCGCGGGTAGGCGCGCCGATCTGCATTGGCCCAAGAGCCGTAGCCCACGTCGTCGTCGATGCTTTGCTCAAAGAGCAGCACCTCGTCTAGTGTGTGGCACAGCAGCGGCGGATGCTGGACGCGTCAACAGTAACAACTCGCAAGTTAATAGGCCAATCAGGACGCTAAGTCGACATCATCGCTGACTTACGGCGGGCAACGTGGGCAGATCCAGACTGAGCTTGCGACTGGCGGCCTTGACGAGTCCGCGTAGTAACAGGATCTGAGCGTCCCAGCAATGAACTTCCTCGCGATGGCGGTGCAGCTCTGGGGTGAGCACGTGCGCCAGGAACCGCGTGTGAGCACGCATCTGCTCCTGCACGTGGCTCAGATACCACTCAGGCTTGGCCAGCCGGTTCGTGGCGCTCTCTGCGCGCTCAAAATGGTACCGGAAGCGCAGCAGCAGCGGCTCCAAGATGCAGTCCATGGCCCACAGGTCCGCCGTCGTCGCCTGCTGTGGACTACTAGCGAGTTGCAAAGTCAGCAGATACGCAAACGCCGCCGCCACGTCACGTAGTTCGGGTTCCTGCAGATACGACAGCAATTTTGCGACTAAGTCGACACTTCTTAACGGCCAAATGAGAGATCTCTTCCTACCTTGGCTGCCAGCTCCCGCTGAGTGCCCAGCGGCTCCGGCCACGCGATCTGATCGAGCGCATGCTGCAGTTTCTCCACCGCAAAGTGCCGTAAGTCAACAGACAGCTCGGTCACACGCCGATCGGCTTCCCTCTGTCATTCAGAATCACAACGAATCAGCCTCCATAGTACACCCGATCAACTAAGTCATCACCACTATGTCAACACCTACTCGGATCACGTCGTATGCCACCGGCAGCGTAGCCGCGAAGGCTGTAAAATCCTGGAAGGCTTGCAAGGCATCCGGCGTGGCCTCCGCCGCCCGTTGCTTTGCCAACTGACTTCGTGTCTCAACTTGCACAGCCGCCTGCAGGTACGCGGCCCGAGCCTGCAGATTCTGCAAAGTCGACAGTTTGGGCCACACAAGCGCCTCCACCTGCTGGAAATGCTGCTCCGCTTGCTGCAGCTGCGGCAGCAGCGTCTCCAGCTCCTCCTCCACGCCGGCGACCTCCTCCGAAGTGGCCGAAACACTGGCAGTAGCCAGTTCGCTCTGGACGGAGGCGTCGAGGTCGGCGGCCCGCGACGCCAGCAAACGGAGCTCCTCGTTGGTTCGCACCTGCAGAGCGCGCAGCGCGGAGGACACTTGCAGCCACTCCACGTCCGCCAGCTCCTCGTCCGAGACGGCGGCACCGCCTACGCCCCCGGGCACCGCGGCGAGCAGCGTCGCACTGAGCGTCTCGAGGTCCGTCATCTGGATGCGATCGTTTCTAAGTTTTACTTCTAAAGTGATGTGAACTGTATACTTCAATATACGTATACACCTACCGTAGACTTCGTTGAGAAGTACGAATGCAGACGGTAGCAGAACTCGCAAGAATAGTATCTGACTGCTCACAATATGATGATACAACATTCATACACTAAAGTGTTAAATGTTCCGAAGATATTTCGTTTCGCATGTGAGGTATATTCAGTTTAACCTAGCTCTAGGTCGGGGGGAGTTGCCTTGGACCGCGCAAGCGCGGTCTCACCGGCGTGCCGCCATCGAAGCCCGAAGACCCCTCGTTGTTGTGGCAATCCAGCCAGTGTCCGACGTCGTTGTGGACGTGCGATTGGACCGTCGTCCATGGGGCCATGTGGAACGTCGGTGTCGATGGTCCGAGTTCAGCGCTCGAAGAGCGATCCATAGCCATGTTGGTCAAGTAGTCCGCCATGTTGTTGTACGCTCTGAGATGATGTGTCCATGACAACACGTCCTGCTGGTATCCAAGGCAGCGGCTCTGATAGTGGAGCGGCGGTAGATGCGCCGCGTTGGACGGCTTTTGCCGGATCTGTTGCCGAATTTTCATCATGCTACATGAAGCGGTGTCCACCCTCCGATCGTACATGCTTGGAGGCCCCGAAGAAGGTCCATACACTCCGCATGGCTGTTTGTCGTTTGTTTTGACGCGTAGGACATGCTCACAATTCAGCAAAGCCTGGGCTGGCCACTGACCTGGATCACAGTCGCTCCCGATCCGCTAGGGCCTGAGTTCCCGCGACACTCCACCAAAGAAGAGCAGATAACAGTTGCCACCCGCATCCGGACCGAGTTCAGTAGGTATGCAACCACCTAATTGGTGTGTCAGCGCGTTGCGTACCAATTCCGCTGCTCGTCTCGCTCCTCGAGTCCCTACACCTTGTGGGTCCAGAGCAGCTGACCTCTGCCAAATGTGATGCACCAGTGCTGAAGCG
Source organism: Nothophytophthora sp. Chile5 (assembly GCA_001712635.2). Lineage (NCBI taxonomy): Eukaryota > Oomycota > Peronosporomycetes > Peronosporales > Peronosporaceae > Nothophytophthora > Nothophytophthora sp. Chile5. The sequence continues at coordinate 14,588 of MBAC02005061.1, forward strand.
CGCAAACTCTGTGGGCATGATCGGCCAGTGGAGGCTCCGCCGCACCATACCCCTGCTTGCTTGGAGCAGTGCAAAGCGGTGTCGCATCCGACTCAAGCTCGAAGGCCGGCGTGACAAAAAATGTTGCCGCCTCCACGGAAGGTGCTGTGGGGAATAGGATTTCTCCCACGATGTGGTCTTCCACCGATCCCAGAACCGCCCAATTTGCCACCGTTATGGCCGCCATAGCCATCAGCTCCGCTCACAGTTGGGAACACCCAATCCACCCTCCGCTCCCTGTAGTAGGCGTTGAGCCATGCTCGACCACCCGTCACTTCAACTGCAGAAGCAGCACGCCAGACGTAGTTCCGCAGAGACCTCGACAGCGTTTCGACCATAAGGCCACGCATGTCATGCAGTGTACATGTGTTTCGGGACTACCACAGCGGCTGCTATTCTGCTGCGTTGATCCACCGTAGTGGTCTTTTGCATTGCCATGGGCAACCACTTGCTGAGCTGCTCGGCCACAATATCCCACATGGCGCTGACATTCACTCCACTGCCAGCCTGGATGCCCAGATAGCGGGTGTAATCTCCGTCCGCCATGTACCGCAAAGGTGACGGCAGTGGTGCTCGTGGTGTCTCCTCCCCAGTGGCTGGTTGACCAGAGCTTACGCTGCGGGATTGGCCAGGCTCATGTAAAGCACCCAACCTCCGCAGTGGTTGGAGCGTGAACGCGGGTCGAATGCCCCCCCCCTCCTGCCGCCTGTATCAGCATTCACGGCACCACCGCGTCATCCGTGGGTCCATCTCCAGTTGTTGCCGATTGGAAGAATCCCGAGAATGACGCACTGTTCAAGCAAGATCAATACGATGAGGAGGTCCGATCGCACCAGATACAAACCCCATTCAGCAACGCCAAGGGAGCCCCGTTGGCTGCTCCCGTTCCACTTCTCAATTCGCCTCGGTCTCGACACATCGACCCCCTTTCCAACGCACCATGTCGGTCTCGCAGACGCCCGGGAAGGACTCTCTGACGTCAACACCCTCGCTGGCTCCGCGAGCGTTGGGCACATCGTTCGTCTCGATGACCGAGCGTTCGCCCATCACCTGCAGCCGAGGCGTAGATCAGGACACCATGTCCACGTGGCGCGTGCCTCGTGGCATCGTCGTCGGCGTGGTCGCAGTGCTGGTGGTGCTGTGCTCTGGAGGCCTCATCCTCGGGTTCGGGCCCGTGTACTCCCTGCTGGTGAACGAAGGGCAGTGGTCCGACCTGTGCGCGCCCGACGAGGAGATCTCGGGCGTGACCTGTGCGGACCAGGAAGTGTGGCTGCAGTACGTCTACTCCACAGCGTTTCTGTGTCTGAGTCTGGCCAACATGGCCTCCGGGGTCTCCCTGGACGTCATCGGCGCACGTCTAACGGTCTGTGTCGGCCTCGTGATCTCCATTGTCGGCAATTTGCTGCTGGCTTTCGGCCAATCCACCGTGGGCAAAGGGGTCTCGCTCATCACCGGCTACTCGTGTCTCGGCGTCGGCGGCTACGGCGTCTACATCAGCGCGTTTCAACTGGTGCTGCTCTTCCCGCCGGAGCGCCAGGGTCTCATAACGAGCTTCGTGTCCGGGCTGTTCAACTCCTCGGGCTACGTCTTCCTGTTGCTGGAGATCCACGGCGTGACCCGCAGAGGGTTCTTCGTTGCCTACGCCATCCTCATGGCGCTCTGTCTAGTGGTGGCCTTCGTGGTCTTCCCGTTGAACTCCGTGTCGCTCCCCAGCCAGACGTACACGTTGTCGGGCTTCACCCTGAAGTGGCCCGTCGTGACAAAACCCAGGAGCATGTGGCCGCTGCTGCGCTCTCAGCTGGGCCGGAAGGACTTGTGGTTCTTCGGCATGTTCTTCGGCTGGATCTCCACCATCTACGCCTTCGTGGGAGGCGCCATCCCCAATATCATCTATAAGAACAACGAGGAGAACGACGCCACGGGCGACTTGTACGTGAACTACCTGCAGCCGCTGATCACCAACGGCACCTTCGTCTACACGCCACTGTTGGGCTGGGTCGTGGACAGGTACGGCTGCCGCATCATCTTCCTGGTCACGTTGCTGGTCACGCACGTCGTGCTCGTCCTGCTGCTGGTGCCTTCGCTCACCGCGCAGACCTTCATGCTAGTGGCCTTCGCTTTCGCGCAGTCCGCCTTCTACACGTTGCAGTTCGCCTACGTCCGTGAGTGCTCCGCTCTGTCGTCTCTCCCTCGTGTGTTTGACTCACCCACTCATCTGCTTGTGTATTGCAGTCCTCACGTTCCCGGCCGAGGTGTATGGCTCGGTGCAGGCCTTCCTGGCCTCGTGCTCCTTCCTCATGGGGCTGTCCAATTACGCCTTCACCCCGTGGGTGCAGAACGAACTGGACGGCGACTACCTCGTGGTGCTGATCATCATGGCGGCGCCGCTGCTCGTCATGTACTTCTGTTTGGGGGTCGTTCGCGCCCGCGTGCCGCCCACCGCCGAGGAGACCGCGGCCGAGGAGCTCGAACAGAGCAAAGCCTCGGTCAATTAGCCTGAAGGTTCTGGTGGAGTGGATATCCCCCACCAGGCTGACAAAAAAAAATTTTATTTCTGATTGGCATTGGTTTCTACAGTTCAAGTTGAGGCAAAAACCTTCAATCGAGCTAGTGAATTTGCGTGGGTATGGTACACGCGACGTTCACCCTCATGCCATGGCCTTCTCTTGCTCCTCGTGTCGCTAGCGTGTCGCTGGACAACATCTCACCCGTCCGCAACTTCCCAGTCCTCCAACGGAATGGAGGAAGTTAGAGAAGGCGGATGGCGAAGCTCCACCTGAGGGCGACGAACCGTCTCAAAGCGAAGGCAGTTGACCAGTGACTGGCGCCAGAAGACGCGAGACCGACAGGATCAGAAGGGTGCCAACATGGTACTGACAATTATATTTGAGGGCAACGCAATACTTTTCTGGGCGAGGACTCCATTGCATGCAGGGTCGTGATCTGTTGCCTCACTTTGCGGCGCACAGCGCCCTGCTGTCGGGTTGCTGGCAGCCTGGATATCTATGTGGAAGCACGTTTCTCCCACCTGATGAGCCTGTCGCCATCAATACTGCCTTGACTCGCAAGGTTTAGGAAACGGGCACGTTCTTCCAGTCAGTGCGTCAGTCCGTCCTCAGGAGACTATTCAAGTTGTGGTGACATCGTTGCGGGTATATTTAGCCTTTCACCCTGTGCTGTCGTTTCGCGTAGAATAGCATCTGCTCGCTTGGGTGGGAGGCGCTGGAGGCTGCAGCCGTTCTCAAGTCCTCCAGTGTCGAAGTCGCTCCATGTCCGCACGTGACGCAGCTTCACCGCCGATTGCGGAGGCTGAGAACCTGGACAACGACACCCACCAGGCTGTCGACTCTGCAGTGTTAGGGGCCAGAGAGCCGCCCACCAGCAATGAATCGCCCCAGTCTCCCGGACAAGTTCAGGCCATACAGGAGGAGACCACGCGCGACCCAAAGCCCCGGTTGATACGGACGCCGTCACGACCCATCGACCGCCTCGTGACCACCTCGGCAGTGGCCGCCGCGCTCGCCGAAGTGCTGGAAGGCGATCGATCGAAGCGACGGAAGGTGGAGAGCCACTCGGTCACACTCCCCGATGCCGCCCCACGACCAGCAAACGAGGCGGACTTGCCATCGAAGGGCCACCGCTTCAGCGCGTCTGCCCTCGAAGGAGCGTCATTTAAGCATCATGTGCATGGTACGGAGACTGCCAACCTACAAGGAACGGCGCCGACGCTGGAGTCGACCATAGACAAGCTGGACATCGTGAAAATCGCCCAGCAAAAGCGAAGTACCAACACCCAGCTCACGAGCATCCGCGAGCTCAAAGCTGCGGGAGGCGGTAGCATCGCCACCAAACAAGCCCCCAGAGCCGGCGCTTCGACAACGTTGGTTTTTAAGCGCACGTCTAGCACCTCGGGGGTGCCTTCGTTCCTCGCAGTGGCCAAGGCCGTCGCGTCTACCACAGCAAAGGGCAGCGCGGCAGGCGCCACCAAAGAGCGCGCTCAGCAGGGTCAACATTACGAGCAGATGATGGCGCGTTTCCAACTGCGACGGCTCGAACACAGTGACTTGGGCAAAGGCATGAGTGCTGAGGCGCCGGCGGTCATGCGACGTACCAACGCCCGCGTGACGCCCTTCGATTCGGACCTCAGTCGGCGCTACAGCCTGGATGATCTGACGGTCTTTTCGCGCCCACGAAGCAATGACGACATACTACAGGAAAGCAGCGTCGACGTAGACGCTTCCGTGCTCCCCCCACGCTCGAACACATCTCCGAGGCACGATCCAATCGAAGGGAGTCCACAGGAAGTTGGCGTACCTCCCCTGTCGTCAAGATTCGCATTCACTAGCTCCAGCATGGCAGCGATGGCGACGGCGACTGCATCGACGGCATCAGCACATCTCGATCCTAGCGCTCTCGGGATGTCAACAGGGTCATTCACTACGGCAGTGAAGAATGTGCCCCCTGTACCCATCTCCGACCCCACACATAGTTCTCAACAACTTGCTCAAACGCAAAGTTTCTCCCGTCTCCAGTCCGCGACGCGTCACGATTCGGGGCTCTCGGTCGTGGACCTCCTCAAAATGCCTACTGCACCTGTTGGGTCAAGCCGACCACGCCCACTCCCCTACTCCAAGCAGCAACTTCGCCGTCTACTTGCGCGGCTTCGCACGCCGCTGTCTCCGTTCTCCTGGGCGGCACGAGTGCGCACCTGCATTTTGCTGCTAGCCTTCTGCATCCACGCGCTGGGCTTCCCCTACAATATCGCCTTCCACTTGAGAGGCCGCGCTTGGTTCTTCTCGGTCGACGCCGCCACGGAATTGCTCTTCTTCGCCGACTTCCTGCTGGCCTTCAACACCAGCTTCGTCAACAAACGCGGCGTTCTCGTGGCCTCGCGAAGACACATCGTGTGGAACTTCCTAACCGGCTCCTGTGTACCACAGCTCCTGGGGGCACTGCCCGTGATCACGACGTTGATCATGGTCGGCAGTGACGCGGGGAGCAGTGCGCCGGTAGATGTGGAGAAATTCGACGCATCCCAGCGGTTCACGTTCGTGCTGTTGGAATCTGTCTTACGCTCGCACCGCACCGTGCACATGTTACGGCTGTTTCGAGAGGTCGGCCAGGTGCGAGAGGCCCGGACCGATCGCTCAATCTGGGGCTGGCTGCTCTACTCACGCTATTCGCACTTGCTGCGCATCGTCTGGATCGTGGGGGCTGTCATGCTGATCGCGCACTACGTGGCCTGTTGCTGGCGAATGTTGCATATTGTCTCCATCACTGACACCGCCAGTTCCCTCTCTGCTGCCTGTGGAGGAAGCATTGGGGAGAGTGGGGAGCTGAAAGTGTATGCCGAGTGTTTCTACGAAGCCATGCAGATGCTGCAAGGCCAGAGTCTCGCAACCCACTCAACCGACGAGAACGTATTTGCGTCCTTTGTGAATCTACTGGGTTCCATCGTGCTGGCCGTGATTTTCGGCCACGTGGCCATGCTCGTGGCCAACTTCAACGCCAATTCCACGGCCTACCAGCGAAAAATGGAGTCCGTTTTCGCCGGGATGACCAAGATGCAGCTGCCGCCGTCTCTGCGAGAACGCATCCACCAGTACTACGCGCACCTGTGGCAGGAGTATGAGGCACTGGACGGTGCGCCATTGGCTCGGTTCGCCAAGGAGTTGTCGCATAATCTCACCCTCGAGGTCGTGCTCTTCAAGTACATGGAGCTGGCGATGCACGTTCCCTTCTGGGAGAACTGCTCGCCCGATTTCCAAAAGACGCTCGTGCTCAGTCTCGACACACGCGTGTATCTGCCCGACGACTTCCTTGTGCGTCGCGGTGAGGTGGGGGACGAGTTCTACATGATCAACCGAGGCGTTTGTGAGCTAGTGGGCAGCAACGATACGCTGGAGCACGCCACAGAGCCGCTTTCGCGGCGTCGTGGCCACGTCAGCGAACACGGCGAGCCTCCCGCAGACAGCTCCATGCTCTACACGACGTGCTTCAACGGCACTCACGACCTCGGTCCAGGCAAGAACAGCACCAGCAATGCAACAGTGGGCGGCGCGACCAAGACGTTGACCCGAGGTCAGGCCTTTGGAGAGATGGCATTGCTTATGAACTACCAGCGCACGGCCAACGTGCGCGCCGTGACGTACATGGAGATGTGCGTGCTCAGTCGCAGCGCCTTCCAGGTTATTCTCACGCGATATCCGGCCGATCGGAAGCATGTGATCTCGCAGATCTTGATCACGACGCTCGAAAACAACGAGCGCTTCGGCGTACCGTGCCCACTCACCGCCATGGTGCACTCGGTGTTCGACGCCACAGACGGGGAGCAGCGCATCACGCCACGTCAAGCCGCCAAACTGATCGCGAGCGCCGTGAATCCGGTCGTGGAGGATGACTCCATCAAGCTTGCGCTGGGCGCTCGGCTCAAGGAACAGCTCACAGTCGTGCGGGACCAGGAACTCGGGGTCACATCCATCTCGGGTGCGAAGTCTCCACGCCAAGCAACGGAGACAACAAGGGCCGCTACCCCAGTGGCCTCCACGGCCTGTCCTTTGGACTCACCGCCAACAAACCAATCGAGTAGCAGGGCGGAGAGTCGAAAACGCAGTCGCAGTGGCGATCCCCCAAGCACTTGCTGCTGTGGCTGCCACGGCAACGATAGTCCGACGGCTTGTGGTGACGACGTCCGCATGCCACCAGTCAACCCGGACTCCGAGATGGAGGTGAAGCTCTTGCAGGTGGAGGTGGTGCAGACGCAGGCTCTGACGCTGATTGGAGAGCTCCAGCGAGGAATACAGGAGTCTCTTCACCCTCGCAGCGAGTGCCCATCGAACGCTCTTAGGTCGACCACCCAACAAAGCAACCTAGACACTGCGGCAACCGCTGCATTAGCCACTGAGATGGCCTTACGCCTCCAACCGCAGCACCGAGGATCCGTCACTCGCGTGACTGGTTCCTCACTGAACGGTACCGAGCGTCGGGCCAGCTTCGTGCGTGCAGCCTCAATGCCCGTTTTCTCCAATCAAGATCTGGTAGATCTCAGTGCGAAGCCGATCGCCAGTCCGAGGAACCCCCTTGCTGGCGTCGCTGAAAAAGTTATTGCGACTGAAGACTCGTCGAAAGCCTCGAACACGTCGGCGACAACTCCCCAGCCACTTCCCCAGCAAGCCACGACCACCCGCCTGCTCAAGACCTCGGATGGGGGTCGGCCACTCCGAGCCCTGGTGGGTTCCTCCGCCCACAGCCGAGCGCGACGGGCAGACAGCGGCTCGAACCGCTTCATACAGCGCATGACCAGCCAATTGGCCAGTCTCACCTCGACCAATTCGACGACCCAGGCCTCGCCCACATGCTATGCTGACCGACTCTTCCAGCCCCGTCGAGAACGAGAGCCCGCTGCTAGGGGGTCTCAGGCAGATGTCAGCTCCTTCCGAGAGGACCAGGGCACCAGCAGCGTGTCCGACCAACGCTATCACTAGCTTTGATAAGAAGGGAGGCAAACCTGCCAAAAGCTGCCAAAATATGTGCTGCTTTTGACTCCCTTATAGAAGCTCATGGAAAATAGTCTTTGTGAAAACATCGCCACACGTATCGCCTTGCATTTGATTGCATTTTGCAAAGACGACGGCGACGCAAACGGACTCAAACGATTTACACCGCAACATATGAATGATGAATAAATACCATAATTATATTTTCTTACGGAACTCATATCCTACGGCGCTCTCATACGAGAGCATTCGACGGCGTAACTACAGGGTACGGGCTCCCTCCTCTCTCCTTTAAGCAGAGGGGGCCGCCATGCCACTGGTGCCCACTGGCACACGAAGAGGCCCGAACGCTCGCAGCGCCGGGTGACGCAACACCTGCTCGATTGTGAGCCGGTGCTGCGGCTGCACCTGCAGCATGCAGGCCAGCAGGTTGACCGTCTGGGGCGAGAACTGCCGCTTGAGATGCCACAGCTCCAGGATCTTGCCCACGCCGTACTTGGCCAGCACGCGAAGCGTCGGGGCCCGTGGGGCTTCATCGGCGAACAACGGGGAACCCGTCAACATAATGAACAGCATCACGCCCAGCGACCATACGTCCGCCTTCTTGGGGTCGTAGTGCACGCCCTGCGACACCTCGGGCGCCATGTAATAGAACTTGCCCACCGCGTCATCCGACAGCACATTGGCGTCCGTGCTGAGTCCGAAGTCGCAGATCTTGGCCTGACCGCCTTGCAGCAAGACGTTCTCCAGCGACAGATCCCGGTGGGCCACGCCGTGGTTGTGGAGGAAGCCGAGACCGCTGGCGATCTGCGCGAACAGACCCAAGGCCTCCACCTCTTGTAGCCGACGCAGCGGCTTGCCGGTCACGTAATCGTACAGGTCGCCCCCAGCGCAGAACTCCATGGCCACGTACACGTTGTCTTCGTGGGTGAACATAGCCTCCCGCTCGTACGCCACCACGTGTTCCCGACCCGCCGCCCGCGCGACCAGCGGGTCCTCCAGCATCCGAATCACGGCGCGCTCGCACAGCGGGTTCTCGTGCACACTACTGCTGTCCTCTTTTTGTAGTGCAGAGATGCTAAGCCGCTTGAGCACCACAAGCTTCCGGCCCAGGGCCTCGTCCTGGTAGAGCGCCGTCTCGCCGTACAACGTGGAGCGGAGCCGCTTGCAGCGCGTGTAGCGAGCCAGTGGGTTGGCGGGAGCGGCCAGCGAGCTGCCGGTCGGACTGGACGCTGCTGTGGGCGACACCTGCGCCTCCTCGAACGCCGGCGAAGCCTCCACGAACTCGTCGTGAGCGACGACGACCGGGGCGTGGATCATAATTCTCTCTCGTGTCGGCTCGGGCGTGAACGAAATCTGTGTGCGGGGCCGATAAAGATGGTTTCGTTGCTTCCTTCTCGCGCCACACGAACAAGGCAAGTTTGCAAATGAGGAGGATGGAGGAACGTTGACTTGAGCGCCAGGCGGTGGGTCTTTTGCCCTTTTTGTAGTCTAATTGAAGGGGAGGGTGGTGGGGCTGGGCGGAGTGCGTGTGTGGAGGATAGGCAGGCAGGGAGAGACGAAGGGGGAGGGGTGCGTAGAGAGCGGGCATTCTGCAGGTACAGGCCGTTAAAGCGAGTGCACCGTAGTGGAACATCTGCCCGTTATTTAGCGAATTTGGCAGGGATTATCCCGATATAGCATGCTTGTCGGCGATCTATAGGATACTCGATCTCAACGTTTCATGCGGTTTAGAAGGTGAACATTTCCTCGTAAAGGTATCCACAAAGTGTTTCGACTCTCTGATCGAAACCTCGCATGACATAATACTTCGTAAGTAACGCTCCATCAAATGCGCGAGGTATTCAGTTTCTCAGATCCAATATCGTACGCTCCCACCCAATAGCTGCGTCACATAGACATTCAAAACCCCTTGTATCTGTTTTGTCCGCTTCAAACCCGATTTTTGCATGTCGCGCAAGAATTCTCGATCTTTTGGCCAATCTGATGCTTGTCAAAGGCCGCGATTTTCTGGGGAAAGGGTGCAGTTCGCAGGGCTCTCGGACTGTTGAGATTTCCCATACAAATGCCCACACAGCCAAAATGCTGTTGACGACAGCCATTTCTGCTTGGTCGGAATGCGGACGCCGCATAATCTGGCGCCATAATCGACTGGTGTATTGGCGGCGCACAGGGAGAAATGCACGAGGCTTGAAGCCACGCAACCAAAAGATAAAAACGAAGTTGAAGTGGCACTTTTTGAGGCTTTGCTTGCCCTCTTGTCTTTGCGAGTTTGGATTTAGGGGAGCACCACGTCCTTCAATACCGAGTAGCGGCCATGTGGAAATGCACGTCAGGGGCCATCAAAACGCAAAAATTGTAACCATCTGACAGTTTGAAATTAAGGTTGGCACTTCAAAGGTTTAACTGCAAGTGTTCGTAATGGCATTTGTCGTTGCAAACGGCCAAATATCAACTTTCGCCTGGAAATAACAGCTTTGCAGTCTTCAAATCGCGTCGAATCCATCCTAAACATTGCGTTCCTTGAAGAATTTCTAGAAACAGACAAGAAAAAAAGAACCGCCGCAAATGATCCGCCCATCTGCAAGGAGATGTCGAGTCAAGCAACTCGATCGAGTCACTTCGAAGCAAAGGCGGCGGACATGCCGGTGCACTGCGTGCAGTGCACCACGCTCGAGGGAAACACGCGCCGCTCTTCACGCCGACGAGGCGTGCATCCCTCCAATGAGAAAAGCTGGAGAAGGAATTTCGTACTGTACGAGACAGCTTAGTTGCTATTTTAGGGGGAGAAAGTGCGCCACAGTCGACTCTGAAAACTCTCCTCCGCCCTCCAAGCGGCAACGTTTGGCCTGGCCTGGCTGTTCAGTGAGACGGACGAGTGCCACGTCTTACCGTTACGAACGCTCTGCGAGCTGAAAGGCCTATCAGAAACGGCGAGCGCTGACCTCAACGACAAACGTCACAGGCAGCCGCCGCCGCCAACCACCCAATCCTCCACGCCAAACAGGCGAGCGTTTTAGGCTCGCTTTTGGTGCAACATGCAAATGGTTTATTTTTAGTGCAAGTCTTTTGCACAATTATATTGTAGCAGAGTTAATAAATCGCTGCCAGGAAGTTGAGCGTGTCCCCCCCGCCGTCGTGACGTCATGCGCAGCCAGCAGCACGAAGCATGGGGTGCAGCCAGTTGGCCACGAAGGCCGTGAAGTCTCTGCCGCACGTCGCCAGCACGTTGCGGAGCCTGGGCTGGTGATGGCTCCGGCCCAGGTGCCTGTCTGCCATGTGAGCTCTTCCAGCGCGGGCTTCAACCACCCGCCCGCACAACTTCCTCGCGTCTTTGCCGCCGGCGTGAGCTCTGGGTTCAGACGCCTGTCGTGGCGGGCCTCCCCGTTGCGAAACCAACGATTCGCCTCGGCTCCGCCGCTTTCAACGAGACATGGACACGCACCGGACAAGCCCACTGTCACTGCTTCGAAATAGCGTAGCGTTCCGGCAGGATGAGCCTGCGCGAGTCGGAAGAGTCCGGTCCGACGAGTCGGGAGGCCGAAGTGAAGGGAAGTTTCTCACGGAGGCCGGTGCGGACCGCACCCTTGGCCGGCCGGTCAGTGCAACCTTTCCCCCTCCGACTGCGGCAGTTCTTGCTGTTGGCAGCAGGCTGCTGCCAGTCTGGCAGGAAGCGCTTCTTCCAGTGGCTCGGCCTCCAATCAAATCGAGCAGGCCGCCGCAGATCAGGTGCGCTACTCTGCCCGAAGCAGAGGCATGACGTCGCGCTCGTCGTCGCCGAGGACTCACATGAACGGGGATGCGTCCAAATTGAAGGTCTACAAAGCTGTCGTCAGCCAAACGCACGAATGTCATCAGCAACAAGCTGTTGGGCTCGTCTACGGCGACATCCAGCCAGCGATGCCAATGTAGCTGCTCGTACAGTGTATCCTACTAGTATCTTGACCTGCAGTTTGGGCCCAGGTCGTGCGTGACTCACGTCGCCACGGGCACCACCACGCGGGTGGCGGAAGGCGACGAAGGCTTTCGCACAGCAGCCCCGTAAAGCATAGCGTGTTGGTGGTCCGAACCTACTCGTTGCTTTCGATGTTGGACCATCCGTTGCACCCGAAGCTGCAGCCCCCGCCATTTGGACGCAAGTGTGCTGCCTTCTGCAGCGCCACCGACTGGCCCCGGCGACGAGGCTTCTCCCTTCTGAGCAGGGTTGGATGCCGCTCCTTTGCGCTCTTTGTACTTTGATCCCAGCTGACTTCGCCAGGGAAAACAATGACGCCACTTGGATGGAAGCAGCAGTCGCGCTCGCAGCTCGTCCTTGCGAATCCACTGACGCGGAGGATCAGAGCCAGCTGGAGCCGTTCTGGCCCTTCCAACCTCCTTCGCAGCCGAATTGGATGGCTCAACGTCCTTGCTCCAGCGCACGAGCTGGTGCTCCGCGCTCTCCAAAAGCGGGTGCAACTTCCCGTCGACGTCCAGATACTGAAGCAGGAACCCCGCGAGATCCGACGGGACGACGTCGCTCTCCGTTCCCATGCAGGCCTCCATCGTTGCAATGAGTAGGTCTAGAGCACGCCATTGGCTGGGGCTGTCTCGCAGTCGACGGCCTGCAGTTGCATCCAAACTGAACGTCCGAACATCCGGATGCACATATTCACGAGCAGTCTTGGACTTCCTCCACTGCCGACAGTGCACGAAGGCCACATCGAGAGTCAGCGCCGTCCACTCGGCATCTGCTCGGGCTCGAGCGGATGCGCATTTACCGTGGGCGAAATACTCATGGGCTGTCGCAAACGGCTCATAGCACCACTCACACGCGAGCGGTGGAGTGTTTGCTCGGTCCCCCGAACGGCGGAACCAAGCCTTCAAGAACGTGGCAAGCACACGGGCGCAATCTTCTTCAAGCTGCTGCCTCGCCTGCATTGCTCGACGTCCACGGATCGGCCAGAGCTGAGCAGCAACGTACTCCTTCGGCCACACAACCAGCGACCACCACAGCCAAGTGGCCCGGCGGCACAGCATCTCACCAACTCGACCAGTGCGCTGGCGCATAGCCAACCACCATGGACAGCATCCGACTGGAGGGATCCAAGCTGGTGGAGCGTTCGAGGCTCTACAGTCGACAGTGAGAAAGCGAAACCCCTCGCTGGATACCTGCAATTCTTTGAAGGGGATCGATGGCACTTGCTGGTTCTTCCCAGTCAGCATTTGGCACAGAGCGCGACGCTGCAGGCCGCGAAAGCGGCGACCAGGCAACAGCGCGACCACCACCTCGATCTTCTCGGATAGAGGGAGCTGATCCCATTGCCCTGAGTCTCGACGGAGACGGCGGAACCGCAGCCAGGGTTTCTCCTGTTGCCAACGGACGAGCTCTCGTCCTCTCCTGGTAGTCGTGAGGAACTCTCGGAAGCGGGGTCGAGCCTGTGCGAGTCTCAAGGCGACAAACGCGTCCTCTCGAGCGCGTCGCGCGTGCTCCACTGCGCTCACTCCATCCAAGAGCAACTCAAACTGAACGCGAGCAACACGAGCCCGCCAGAGACTTTGCATGAGAACGATCCGCCGCTTTCGCCCTCGCCATATAAGCAGGAGTCTTGCGACCACACGAATGCGAGCCTTGAGTCGACGCCGACGTGCCTCTCGTGCCAGTAACAACCGACAGACCTGGCGGAAGCGGATCAAGTGCTTTTGGCTCGAAAAGATGCGGAAGTTGCGTTGGATGCGGTCTGCGCTGCGTTCGTGTGCGATGCGGACGTGCCAGTCTCTGTAATTGCGCTGAAGTATCTTCGCCTGTCTGTCCTCAAACCTCTTGGAGCTTTGTGTCACTCGCTCAACATGCCAACAGCGCCAGTGACGCTGCAGAGACACGAGTCGGTTGACTCGTCGACGGTGTCGAGCACGATAGTAAAGCTGCAGTTTCGTCGCGTTCGCGTGCGCCAGTACCGAGTAGTTGAACGCGGGCCCTCTCGAGCCACTGGCGGCATCCTGATGTGCCTGCGAAGTCGACAGAGACTGGCGAATGCCCGCTTCCAGGGTGGCCAGAGCGTCCGCTACAGCTCCGTCAGCCACTTGTCGGTGCGCCGTGCTGTACACTTGTCGAGCATGTCCCGAGAGCTCAGTGTGGAAGCCGGAGCTGAGGGTTCCTTCGATCGGCGCTTGTTCTTCGCGTCTATCAGCGGGATCGTCGAGCTCGACAGCTGCTGGACCCGAAGGCTGCTTCTCTGGTGAATGTGGCAGTCGAGTATTGTCGTCTGATGAGTCAACGTCGATGGGAAGGCGGGAAGGAGACGCAGCCTGTGGAGGCTGGAAAGCCAGGCCTCGCGTCGGCACCACTCCGCCGAAGACGGACTCGCTGGTCATTTCGGCGGCAAGAAGGGAACGCACGGGGTCGTCCCAGAGTCCCACGCCGGAATCCAGAGGAGCGCGGCACTGCATGGCAGTCTCAATCCGGGCCTCCACCTCTAAGGAGTACAGTCCGGAGGTGCTTGAACCGACCTCGTCGTCGTCGTCGACTGCCACTAGCTCGCAGGCAGATGCAGGATTCTCATCTGGATGTGCTTTCAGCCAGACAGCCAGATGCGCCTGTTTCTCGGAGAGATCCCGTGCTTCTCGCGCTTCTCGTGTCAGTGGCCGCTGCTTCTTCCTGTTTGGACTGCGTTGCGGAGAACTCCTGCTGCTGGTGCCCCGGGTTCCAGACTTCACGTTTTCTCGACTAAGACTGATAACAGTCGCCTTGGGAAGCGACCGAGTGGGTGGTGTACCAACTTCTTGCTGCCGCTGGCGCCGAACTATTGCGACGACAGACTGATTGGCTGCGATCTCAGAGGTGTCGAGAGGCCACTTGGCTTCGTCCAGATGCAGCAGCCCTTCCTTCAGCTTGAGGATGCTCTTAGCGGCTCGTTGGGCTGGTGAACCTGGCGACGTTGCCGGCACCTTAGGACGGCGCAACTGCTGGCGATACGGCGATTTCTGCTTGGTGGCATCTTGAAGCTGCTCCGACGCGGTCTCATGCTCGGGAGGTTGGTGCCACGTCTCGACTTCGAGGTGACGAGCAATCCGGCCATGATCGACACCCCTTGATTCCAAGGTGACGAGCCAGTGACATTCCTCCAGCAGATCCACTGGCGGCGTTGAGGCCCAGCGCAACTGGCGCAGCGGTGGTCCTCCGGAAGACGAGGCCATGCCAATAAGTGGACAGCAGCTCCCACAACCGAACGATCAAGGCCAAAACCGCGCTGGCATTGGGGTCGGTGCTTGGTCTGCGCTGCGAGAAGCTGGCTGAACGTGTCGGGCTCTTCGCTGAAAACTCCCGCGGCAAGAGTTGCAAGACTCATCTAAAAATGGAGACCGCCTTTTCCGCCACGGAAGCCGGCCGTCACACATCGAATATAGACGAGACCCTCGTCCTTGTTGAAGGATGGGGAGATGGCATGGCACGACGGGCGGGAGAGCAGAGCATATCATCGTGACCCGCGATGGCACGACGCCATCAGCGAGGATAAAGGTCAGAACGTAGCTGATGGCGCCCTGTTGTGATGGCAGAGATCCTAGACTTGGACTCCGAGCCGGAAACGGCTTGGCTCTTTCCTTGCGTTATCCTGGCGACTTGGTACTTCTCCATCAACTGGCAACGGGTCAGTTGTCGATCAATCGTAGTGCAGTCGTCACTTTGTGCTCGTTTTGTGCTGCTGGGTGTTTGGGAATCCATCAGCCGGGAAGCCGTATTCTGGCTTTTCGTAGTCCGTCCTGAAGACGAAAACGCTCTCGCAGCAGACCACATGGAGCTGTTTGCTGGGTTCAACGCCGACGAGCTCGCCATGATGCACGAGTTGCTGAGGCTCCTACTGGACCCGGAAGACGACGTGCCCAAGCAGCAGTCGACGCCTACTGCAGCAGTGCCGTCCGTCGGCCAGGCCATTCGCGGATCGATCGCTTTGACTCGGGCAGGCGACTTGGCGATGCAGGGTTTTTCCGACAACGACTGCATTCACCCTTGGGGTCTCGGGGGCCAAGACAGCTCTTCATGGAGAATGGCACCGCCACCCAGCGCTGCATCTCAGGGGTACAACCCGCTTTACCCCAATACGTGTGCCCAGTTTGGTGCCTCGTGTCGATCTCATGCTGGAAGTGTATCCTCGCAAGGCAGGACTCGAGCGAGAAGCAGCGACGATGGCCCAACGCCGAAGCGCAGCCGGGTCGACGTGGCCGCAACGCTGGCGCCCGCAGTGAGCCAGCTACCGTTTTACGACAGCGAGTATATGGATTATATGCACCACTAGGTTGGCTCCTTGGACGAATTATTGAGCGCATAGGCCGAGGTCAAGTGCGGCAAACATATTTATCTGCATCGGTCGGCTAACTTACTGCAATTCTAGTAACGGAATATACGTCATCATCATCATAAAAAAAGAAGATATATTCCAATAGCCTACCTGCAAGCGCGACGAATTCACCGATGCTGACTCCGCCAACACCAACGTGAAAGATCGCAAATACAAGAATGCGGTGAGGCCCACGGTGACCGTGACCGGGTGACTCACCAGCCTTGTGGCATTCGTGCTGCCCAGCGTGTTGGGTCGGTGTGAGTTCGTGTATTATATAAGCAGTCTACTTATTTTTACTTTTTTTATATTGGATGTATTTGACAAAGAGAATTGGTCACAAAGCGCTCGTTCGACTATTTTATTTAGTATACATTGCAGTATTCGACTGGATTGGAGGGTATCCCGCAGCACCAAACGAATTATTTGATCTTCCAAATGTGCATAAAATGGGAATAGATCCTGAGAGGCCGTTCCAGATTTGATATTTGAAGGAGCATCAGATGTCCAGATTGAGTTCCTTTCCTTTGCATTCACCACTCCTGTTGCTGACCATCGCTCGTCGCGATAGCCGCTTTCCTTTTGCTTTATTTTGTATTTCGCCCTCCCTCACCCACCCCAAGACCATCCGGACACGATGAGCAGAAGTGGCCAAGAACTAAGGCGAGGCGGACGCACTCCTGGCGCTGAAGGCTACACCACTGCATCACTCGCAAAAGTTGCTGGAAAAGACCAAGGACAAGAGCTACACTTTGCGTGAGGAAGCGCTGCAGTCCAAGGCGGGTATCATGGACTATCATGCGGAGATTGCAGCTTTGAAGCTGCTAAACCGAGCGCGAGTTCGTTTACGTGTTAGTGCTTACTCGTTGCGAGGCTCGTCCAGGTCGATGAGCTCCATATCGACGCGTGCAATCCTATCGTTAAATCGAATATCTTTGAAGAGCATTCGCTCAAACTGCTCGTAAATGCCTTCCCGCCATATCGCTTCGTAAACTGGGCGAATTTTGTTGATTTCAACTCGTCTCGTGCAGAACTGATGTAGCCGAACGCAAGCCTCAAGTATCAGCGCACGGTACTCGTTGTTGCCTGCTGAGTCCAGGGCAGAGTACGGAAGCGCTGTTTTGCTCAGACCTTCATGAAGTGAGCTCGGACGTCGACATCGTTTTCACTTGCTCTTTTGAGTGGATCGCAAAGAGTGTTGGTAAATTTTGGTAATTTACATACAGTTTATAAATTTGAAGACATGGCTTCGTTACGGTTTGAGTGGGCGTGCATATGTTATTATGCACACGAATATGTTAGGTTTTAGAAGCTGCGGGGTGCCTCCAATATTTAGAAATGTAATTATGCAATACGAATACAGCCGCCGGGCAGCGATTGCTGCATGTAACTGTAGTACCGTCCCACTGATTTACGTTAATTGAAGTTTGGGACTTCAACTTGGCCCAACCATCCGTTGACATGTTAAATCCGCTTTTCCACCAATCACGGGCGGCGAAAGCACGTTTCTGCTTGGGTGGCGTGGGGCACGTGGCGCCCGTGCCGCTGCAACAGGCGGCGCCAGCTCCTCGCACCGACAGGGCAACTCCCCAGTATTCGGAGCCGCGAGCCAGCGAGGATGTCGCTCCGATGGCCGTCGTCAATCTCCAATTTGCCAGCTTCGCAGCCAATTCGACAGTCCGACGACTCGCCCGACGATGCTGTCCAGGTCGAGTGGAGCCATGCACCGGCGACTGGCGAAGGCGGCTGGGTCTGGCGCTCGGCGGTGGCGCGGCACCGGTGCAGCGGAGAGTCCGTCGAGTGCTGCGTTTGCGGAGACGCTGCCGCCTCCGCCGATGCCGCTCACCGTCTTGACGGAGGACGAGACGATGTTCAAAGACTCGGGTGCGTTTTGGCTGGCATTCCGGACTGAGGTTCAGATATGAGGCGAGTCGTAGGTACTCACGCCCGAAGATGCTGCGTAGTGGCACGGTTTGCAGCGGACGTGCTGCTCCCGAGGGTGCAGAGCATGGATGAGGCGGGCGAAATGGCTCCCGAGGTCATCCAGGGGCTCTTCGACAACGGCGTAAGTCGAGAAGCGATAGTAAAAGAAACGCACAGTAAGCTGCTATAGGGCTGTCGACTGACGTATTCCCTTGCTGGATGGAGACCAGTTGCTGTCCGTGGAGGTCCCGGCGGAGTACGGCGGCGTCGAAGCATCGTTCATGAGTCTCTGCCTCACGATCGAAGAGCTTTCGCGCGTGGATCCGAGCGTCGGTCTGCTCTGCGACTTGCAGAACACCGTCGTGAACAACGTGTTCCTGCGCTACGCCACCGACGAGCAACGACGGGAGTATCTCCCGCGACTGACAACCGACACCGTGGGCAGTTTCTGCCTCACGGAAGCTGAGGCCGGAAGTGACGCCTTTGCACTGAAGACACGCGCTGTACCCTCTCGCGATGGCAGCCACTTCACACTCAACGGCGAGAAGATGTGGATCTCCAACGTGGCTCACGCCGACGTGTTCCTCGTGATGGCAACTGTAGACCCAACCCAGGGCTACAAGGGCATCACGTGCTTCATCGTGGAACGCGGCGCCTCCGGCCTCTCCTTCGGGCCGCCGGAAAAGAAGCTCGGACTGCATGCATCCTCCACCTGCTCCGTCGTGCTCGAGGACGTGAAAGTGCCGCGGGAGAAGGTGTTGGGCCACGTGGGTCAGGGCTACGCCATCGCCATCGGCCAGCTCAACGAAGGCCGGATTGGCATCGCGGCGCAACAGCTCGGACTGGCGGACGGCGCCTACCACCATGCGCTGCCGTATCTCTTCGAGCGACGGCAGTTCGGCCGCGCCATTGGCGACTTCCAGGCCATGCAGCACCAGTACGCGGAGCTGGCGCTGGAGCTGGCGAGCGCCCGACTGCTCGTGTACAACGCCGCCCGCCTAAAAGATGCCGGCCACGATTACGTGAAGGAGGCCTGTATGGCCAAACTGCACGCATCGCGGGTCGCGGAGCGCACGGCCTCGCGCTGCATCGAGCTGTTGGGCGGCGTGGGCTTCTCCAAACAGCTGATGGCCGAGAAGTTCTTCCGCGACTCGAAAGTCGGCTCCATCTACGGCGGCACCAGCAACATCCAGCTCAGCACCATCGCCCGCCTCATCAAGCAGGAGCTCATCTGAGGCTCTCGTAGCGTAGAGCCCCCAAGCCAGGCGGAAGAGCCCGTTGCGTGTCGAATTCAGTGTGTATTTGCATCTCGAGGAGAGTTTATTAATCAGTCTTTTCATCCAGCAAGTTGGCGAGCTGCTTAGAACGAGAGCTCCTTCGCAATCGGAATCACGTTGCCAGTTGAGCGCCACTTCGCATCTCGCACCTGGAGGCTCGGCCAGCCGTGGTCGATGGACTGGAGAGGTGGAGGCGAGCTAAAAGCAGCAAAGGGTCTGGGGAAACGACCGGAATTGTCCAGCCGGCAGGCTGGGCGGAAGCGCGGGTGGCTATTTCCAGCACGTCGTTATTTCCGCCTTCAAGCCCTCCTGCGTATTTGGCCTTCGCATTCCGCCGCCCCAGGCAGTCCAGGTCGAGCGAGAGAGCTGTCCGGACTGAGAGCGGTCGCCCACTTCATGGCGTAGTGGCCAAGACCGGCAGCTTCGACTCAAAACCTCTCCAGCGTCTCCACGCTCCTCCGTTGGGTCAATAGCCCCGTTTGTGGAGAGCGTCTCGACTTGTGTAGGTTCCATATAGAGCGAAGGAGCATGGGCGTTTGCTTCGGGAAGTATCCGGGCCTCACGCCAGGGCGGAATAACGTGAGCGACATGCATCGACCTTCCTCCCCGACCATTGCTGCAGTACCTAGCTCCTCGTTGACTCCAGCCGCCTCCACTTCCGGTAACCAGACGAAGAAGAACGTCGTGACCCCGCATTCTCCAGCGACCACGATCGGCGGAGTGTCCACCGTTCGACAGCCAGAGCAATTCCGACGGAACTCGCACAGCTCCTCCTGGTTGCCTCCGTATGTGCTGCGTCGAGACCAGTCGCAGCGCGATGGCAGTGGCAGTGGCGGCGGGGCCTATGGGGGTCAGGTGTCTGCCCCGCGAAGGCTCGAGCGCTCGCGGTCCGTCAGTTCAAAAAGCCTTCGCGCGTCCGAGCGCTTGTCCCGACGCGAACCGCCAGCCCCACCCAGTCCACCAATCGGAGCCAAGTCGTCGGCCAACACAACGCCCCCAGGTCGGGCCAAGCGCACGTCGCTGCTCCACCACGCCGGCAGCGAGAGCCGCCTCGCCGTCGACCCGCGAGGCCGACGCCAGTCCCCCACGAAGAAGAAGCCCGTGACCATCGGGTTGGACGTGCTGCTGCGTGACGAGCGAGCGAGACTCGGTTTCTTCAAGTACTTGCGCGCTGCGGCGCTTGCCGAGAAGCTCAATGGCAGTGACGAGCAGATCAACGCGCCGGCAGAAGGCGCTGGGGTACAGGCGGCCCCGCCACGCGGCAAAAGCACGGTGGACTACCGCGAGGACTGCGCGTTGTACTGGCTCGAGATCAGCGACCTGCTCAAGATCCCGCCTTCCTCGACTCCTGGTAACGTCTCCTCCTTCCAGATGGGACTCATGGACGACCTCTTCGACGTGTACATCGCCAAGGGCGCCGTGCGACTGATGCCCATGGTCTCCGCCTCGGAGCGCGAGACGCTGATGCAGTACCTGGCCGACCGCAACATCGAGCGCGCGATGCTGGTGTTCAAGATGCTGCTACTGGACGCACTGGACGTGGTCACCGCCAATTTCGACGAGTATGTGCGGGCGCCAGGCCCACTGGGCTATGCCCACGCCACTCAGAACGGCTCTATGCGCAACGTCCTAGCGCGGCTTGCTAAGCTCGCAGCAGGCGGCGCCGGCCCTAGCGGAGACCGACGAGCGCATCTGTATCGCCTCCTGTCCACGCCGGCGCTTTGTCGCATGTTCCGCGAGTTCCTGGAGGCGCGCAACTCCGTGGAGAATCTGCTCTTTATCATCGACGCGCTGGACTTTGAAGACCTGGTCATCACCTTCGAGCGCATGAGCTCCGCCACTTCCGACGCTGTACCCGAGCACCAAGAGACCGCTTCTCCTCCTACTGCGACAGCGTCGACAGCAGCGTCGACTCCGAATCCGATCATGGTGGAGATGGAAGCGGAAGCGGAAACCCCCGGATTGGAGTCCCATCAGGACTACTGTGTGCGACAGGCTCACAAGATCTTCAACAAGTACGTGCGCTACGGCTCCAAGGCCGAGGTGTGTCTGGGCACCGCCGTGAAGGACCGATTGCTGGAGCGACTCGTGGAGTACCCGCCAAGCGCCGACATCTTCAGCGACGCCGTGCTGCTCTGTTGTGCGGAGCTCGTGCAGTCTCACCTCGACGCCTTCTATCGCACAGTCGCGTACATCGAGTACCAAGCCGCACAGCAGAGCAGCGGCAAGCCGAATCGCGCTAACGAGCCCCCCAATCTCATCGCTGAGGCTCCAATCCCTGCGAGCGATAGCACCATCCCCACCGCCATCGTTCTGCCCACAGTCGGGCCCAACTCAGTCGTAGGAGCTAGTACTGGAGCAGCTCGAAGCGGCGCCAGACAAGGCGGCATTATCGGACTTGCTGAGATCCTGGAAGGCGCCGGCGTGCACGCGTTCCGCGACTTCTTGCGAGAACAAGGCACGGAAAACGCGCTGCTATTTTACAAAGAGGTCTGCGAGTTTCAGCGACTGCCTCATAGTCAGCGGCACTACATCCAGACTCGTGCGCGACGGATCTTCGACAAGTACGTGCGGCGTGGTGCCCGGTTGGAGCTGGAGGTGCCCGTGGAGACTCGACGCGACATCCTCTGGAAACTCTCGGCGCCGTCAGAAGCCACCTTCTCGGACGCACAACGCCACGTCCTGCGACTGTGGGAAGTGCGCGACTTGCCCAAGTTCCGGGTCAGTCGGTACTACCAGGAGATGCTGGACCAGATCGCTGCGGCGGCACCTGCAACTGTTCACCGCGACGCGGACGACGCGGGAGCTGAAGGCAGCAGCGGTGAGTACGCGGACGTATCCAAGCTGACTCTGCGCGAGTTCTTGGACATGGAGCTTCTCCGCGCGTATTTCCGCCGGTTCCTCGAGCGCGAGCAGTGCGTGAACGAGCTGTACTTCTACTTCGAGATCGCCACGTTTCAACAGTTCCCGACCTCAGATTACCTCACCCGCCAAGCCAAGAAGCTGCTCCATCGGTTCTGCGACCCGCAGTCGCGCGAGTACGTGGCCATCGCCTCGAACGCCGTGCATCGCGATTTGCTCAACAATCTGACCCGCCCCAGTCCGGCCATGTTCAACAAGGCCCAGGAGCAGATCTTGTCTTTCTTCGTCACCACGCTCTTCCCCAAGTTCCAGCAGAGCGAGATCTACCGCGGCATCCGTCTCACGCCACAGCAGCTCCGCAAGGCGCGGCTCGAGGCCATGGGCGGCGCCTCGCAGAAGCACCTGGTCGTAAAGAACCCGGGCCGCGGCTCCGTCTCGACTCCGCTAGAAGGCGCGGCCGGCCGGCGCACGGCCTCCGTCTCCATGCCCGGAGATCCCGGCGACGCGGGGGAGGACAACGGATTGGCCGAGGCCGACGTGACCGTGAGCATGATCCTGGAGAACGCGGAGACGCGCTCGCTCTTCCTGTTCTTCGCCGAGGAGATGTACGTTCGCCTTCGTATCGTCTGCGACGTGTGAAAATCTGTGACGTGTGTGACCGGAATGATTGTCGGAATGGTGGTTTTGTTGTCCTTGCAGCTTTTGCACCGAGAGCATCTACTTCTGGCTCGACTGCAACGAGTTCAAGGACATCCCGCACCGCAGCTACCTCAAACTCAGAGCGCAGAAGATCTTCCGCAAATACATTTGCGGCCGCGCCAAGCTGCAGGTGAACCTGGAGAGCGTGGTGATCCGCGAGATCGAGGCGCATCTGGACGACCCCACGCGCACGCTCTTCCTGCCGGCGCAGCGCTCCATCACCAAGATGCTCGAGCGCGACACGCTGCCCAAGTTCCGGCGCTCCAAGCACGTACGTTCCTCCCTGAGCTGGGAATGTTGGTTGTTGGTTGGAGCTTGTGCCTGACATCGTCTCGTGGTTGACGCGTTCAGTTCCCGGTGTGCCTGCAACTGTTACGCGCCGCCTTGTAACGATGCCGTAACAAATTAATTCCTAAATATTCAGTTTCGATCGTTTTCGCATTTCACATCAATCATTCCATCCAAATTACAAATATCGATAAATCAAAACGTCTGCAACGAATGCAATTGTTATTTACAAAGTTATTTAGTTTCAAGTATCTAACGTTGCGGACGTTAAAAAATAAGTGCCTGCTCGTTACATGCACACATGTTCATGTATACTGTTGTCAGTATACGTTTCGTGTATACCCGTCTGCTCGGTGGTGGGTAAGCGAGCGTCGCACACGCAACCAACTGCAGCAGCGGACAAGCGAAGATGGCGCTGGTTCGACGACTCGCGCGCTCTTCGCGTGGCCTGGGCGCGGCCCGCGCCGCCCAGACGTGGCAGCTGCCGGCGAGCGACCGCTCGCACGGTCTCGTGCAGAGCCCGAGCCTGGCGCTGCGCGCGTTCCACGCGTCTCCGCAGCGCGAGTCGGCCGTGCTGATCGCGGGTCTCGGCGTGGCCGGCGCCGCTCTGAGCGCCAAGTACGTCCTCCAGGTACGATCGCTGCTGCGTCTTGGTTGCTGCTGCATCGGTCGTTGGCTTGGGACTGACGATCGTGCGTGTGTGGCAGGTGTGGGAGGCGTACAAGGCCAAGCCCAAGGCGGAGAAGGTGAGCGCGTGGAAGTACCGCAACTTCTACGACGGCCCCTTCGAGGAGAAGATGACGCGTCGCGAGGCCGCGCTCATCCTGGGCGTGCGGGAGAGCGCGTCCGAGGAGCGCATCCGCAACGCGCACCGCAAGCTGCTGATCCTGAACCACCCGGACACGGGCGGCTCCACCTTCCTGGCCACCAAGATCAACCAGGCCAAGGAGATGCTGCTCAACGGCGGCAAGTAGACGACCGTCGGTCAGATGAAGATGCAGACGCACAGAACTAGCAATACACACGGAAATACACGCGACCAGCCCGCGCTGTGCACCTGCCGCAGACACGTCGACTGGCCCTGTCGGTCGTTCTGTATGCGTTCTTGCCTGGCTTCCTCTGCTCTTCTGTTGTGCTTTAAGCTGTGGAAGAAGTCTACGACGACGAACTGGAGGCGAACGCTACGCCCGGGCCTGCTGCATGTTGTGGTGGCGGGAGGTTCGTGGATGGGGAGCCAGCAGGCGGCGATGGCGACGGGGAGGACGATCCAGCGCGAAGACGCGCTGTTTCCTGGTGCAGCTGCGCCAGCTCGGCCGCACTCTGATGCGCGAACGGGATCTTAGTCACCATCTGGTCCACCAGCGCCGCGAAGCTGCGCTCGAATTCGGTCTGGAGTGGCGACACTTCCACCACTGGGGAACTGGACTCCGTCGCAGATGAAGAAGGTGCCACCGCGACAGGTACCTTGCTGTGATTCCTGATTGCGATGGAGCTGCTCAATCCGGGCGGCAAGAAGCTTCGACTTTCCTTGTCGTGAACCTGATCATGCTCGATATGGTGAGGAAGCGTGTCGGAATGGAGCGGCGATGGTGGGTGCGAGGGCGGCGCCGGAGAACTACCCGGTTGGCTGGAGCGGCGGAAGGCTTCGCGGCTGATCAATAGGCACCGCCAGCAGAGCTGCACGAACTCGACAAGCAGGTTGGTGAGTTCGTGCTGCCTCTGCAGACTGTCGTCCCTGCTCATGATGCGTCCCTGCGCATCCACCAATCGCGGGGGTTCAGCGGCCAGAAAGGAGTCGAGCACTTCGGGGACACCTCCGTGCACATGGGTGTCGACGCTGCCCTTGAGCACCAGGGTCAGCGTCTTCAGGTCTGTTTTGCCGAAGCGCTCCTTGTCGATCTCAGCACGGAGCAGCACGCAGCGTTTCCGAATGTCGTCCATGGAGTTGTCAATAGGACAGCGTGTCTCCTCGTGGCGAAGCAGGACCCGCTGTCGGTTCAGTCGACACGGGAATGGACGAGCAACGGACAGATACGTGATGCGCTTCATCTGCTCCGACGTCTTGCCGTAGGACGACGAGTTGCCGAAAGTGAAGGGCAGCGCGCATTTGAACGCCACCTGCCAGTCCGGAGCACACGAAACTCTTGTTTGCCAAGATAAGAGCTCCTCAGCGGACGCCTCCTCGACCGTGGTGACGCGCACGAAGATGACGTTGGGATGGTCCTCAGTGCCAACGAGCGGTTTGGGCTCTGGGACGACGTCCACACGCTCGCATTGCGGATAATTGGCGCGCAGCATGGCCTTGACCTCCCCCACAAACTCACCGAGTGACGTGAACTTGTTCCGCTTGTAAATGTACTCGTCCTTTGCGATTCGAGCGGAGACGCAGCCGCCGGCATACCGCACCCGGTAGAAGGAAAAGGCGGAGCTGCTCCGCCGACTACTGCTCTCCTGCCTCTCAGCAAGACGTGTGATCAGCGGGTCTATGGAGCGGAGGGTCTCCTGGTATTCTGCGTAACGTCGCTGCAGCCTGAGGCAGACGAGCAGCCCCTCAGTGATCGCAAGTTCTTGCTCGATCCAGTCAGCTTTCTGTGCGAAGTCACGGGCAGTGAGAAGCTGGCGGACCGACCACTGCTGCACGCCCCTGTGATTCGGAGGAAGCTGTCCGTCGTTAGCGGAGCTCACTCGTCGCACGCACTCGATGGCTTCCAGCTTGCAGCAAGCAGCCTCCGCAAACCGATCTCGCCGGACGTGGAGGCGCAGCATGGCATCCAGCCAGATCAACTTTTCCTCCACCAGCCAGTGCGGAGAAATAGACTCTATGACGCGATCGAGCCCTTCTTCAATCTCTTCAAAGTCGTGCGCTCCTTCGGGACTCGCGAGCGCGTCTCGCCACCGCTCGTACGCGTGGATTTTCGCGGTCAAACTGTTGAGGAGGTCGATGAACTGGATATGAAAACTGAGAGGGAGTGTCATGGCACTCCCCCTCGAAGTTGTCGCAAACGCTCGCATTTCGTCCAGCATGTCTCTCAACGAGGCGGCAGAGATCTGCACCGACCGATTCGTGCCGTCAGCGAGCGGGAAGAAGATCGAGGTGAATACTTTGATGATGGGCGCTTCTATGAGCAGAAAGCTGCCGGTTTGCTCATAGCAAACGGCGAGTAGTTGACTCAATAGCGTCGTAGCTTGCTGTCGAACATGACGGGCAGTCGCGGTGGATGCAACCGCTACCAAGAGTTGGATCCGACTTCGGTCGTGAATCAGCGGGAGTTCCGGGATTCGAGCGGCAAACAGCGCCGCAGAGAAACGGTGCAGGAACGTCTGCAGATACGCCAGCAGATCCACCAAAAAGCACGAATCGGCGTCACTCGTGGCATCACCGTCGTTACCGTCAATCTCCAGCTCGTTATCTTGCTCGGGTTCGCCGCTCAAGGACTGAATGCAGCTGGTACGCTGCAGCAATAGGAACAAAAGCTCCAATAAAGAGCCCAGCAGTGCGTACGCTTGGTTAGTGGAAACGGCTTGCAGTGAAGAAGCGTCTCGGAGGCCGATGGAACCAAGCTGTTTTCCGAGACGGGGAGTGACTGGGACTTCGATCAAGCGAAGAACGGCTTCGTATTGGTCCACTGCCGTCTGAAGAACTCGGGTCAATGTGAACGCCACCATTCGCTGAAGAGAAGCGATGTGTGCATCGTGATCACCGGAATCGGCCCCTTCCACTTTGTGTGTCATGAGGCCGGTAAGAACGTTGGAATGCCGTGGTGTCTTCTGTTCTTCTGCTCCGGCATTCTGAGAGCTCCGACGCTGCTGCATGCTCGCGAGGTTCTTGCCCCAATTCCGCGGAAGCGACTTGTGCGCTGTATTCACGTTGGTGCTGCCAGTCACGCTCGCTCCATCCGGCGAACTGTTACTGGCTCCAACGTTGGGTTTCCCTGCGAACATGCTCGAACCGTCTACCCCTGCCGCAGTCCGGCGGTGGACGCTTCGGCGGTGCGCAAGGCGGTGCTCCAGCAGGGAAAGACCGACTTCACAAGTGCCTAGGTCTGGAGAAAGCAATTGCTGCCAAAAGTCCCCATCGGTCGATGACTCCTCAATCAAGAAAATCTCAATCATGCGTTGCATCAACGCCAGACAGGCGTGTACCCGAACTTCGTCGTACAACAAGTCTTCGGCGATACTGGCCATCACTTGAGCTTCATCTTTGGCGGTTTCGCTGGTGTTGTTGCTGTCGTCACTGATTGGTGCTGCTGCTACGGGCATACACGTTTGCCCTGCCTTTTGCTGCATGCAAACAGCAAAGTTTGTTAGTCATTTGGTGTCATTCTCAGCGAGAAATGCCACAAACATTGCCTTACACTGTCGAGCACTTGGCGATAGTACGTCAGTGTTTCCGTAGGACTTAAGAATACACCGTGGTGCCGCTCCCAGTTTTGGGTTGAGGGACCCGCGACGTCTGTTGCCAGCGCCCGGAAGAAGAACGGGAGGTTCATATTCGACACGCTGCTGAGAAGATGCCCCACACAAACCAGCATCTCCTTCTGGAGCTCCCGTGCCGATTTCGCAACACTGCTGCAAGCGATGGCGTCGTCTCCAGTCCAAGCCAGGATTTTCCCATGCGCCGTGAACTGGGCGATGCTCGGGAAGAACGGGTAGTAGAGGAGGGCGATCATCTCTTGCTCTTCCGGCGTTTGATACCGGGAATTGTACACCTGCGCCACGAACATTCTCCGCAGCAAGCGCATCGCGTCACCTCGGATTTTCTCTTCCTTCTGCGTGTCCACGATACTCAAAAGTTTGTCAAAGATAGCCCTCGCCAACCACGCTCGTGCTTGGACGCTGGAGGATTCTTGGCCGGACTGGACAGCGCCGTTCACAGCCGGAAAGAACTCGAAGTCCACCAAGATGCGGATGAATGGGAACCAGATGTGGACGAGGGTGTTGGCATCTTGATGGGTTTCGTCGATCCAGTTCATGTAGCGGTTGATGACGCGAGCAGGAACAGCATTTCTTGCCACCAAGAAGATCCCACGACAGAAGCACGCGACGCTGCGGTTCACCTCTTTCTGAAGCAGTAGGCCATTGGATGTGTCCCCCGCACAGGCAATTAACTGGATAAGTACCCGCTCCAGCATCACTTCGTCGTTCTTGGAGAGCACTATCGGCAGAGCTTGTGCATCCTGAGTGCCTTGTTGACTCACCAAATGCATCGCCAAGGATTTCAAAATGAGTTGGAGAAGGACGTTCGAGTACGCCAGTGACATCCTCTTGGTATCAACGTTCTCCTCGATCGGTGTTTTGTTGTGCAGAACATTGAGCCACGTTTCCAGTATCGCTCCGAAAACGGAGCGATCACACTGGCGTTTGTACTCGGCTGGAGTCGGTGAAGTCGTCGCCGAACCCGCTGGATTTTCAACGGCGCCCTCATCAAACACAACGTGAACGAAGTCGTGCAGAACTCGGTTCATTTCGTTCACCTTCAACGAGCCTCGCGGGTTCCAGCTCGCTTTCTCCATGACAGCGAGAAGCATCCGAAACGCTGACCATCGCACGATCGATGACCCAAAACGGAGGTAGCCCAGCACAAACTTCGTGATCGCGAAGAAGAAGTAGCGCACAGTCGCCGTGCTACCCTGACTGAGGGCCAGCAAACGGTTGACCACTGCGTCTTCGTCGGTAGAGTTGGTGTCATTGGTGCCTACTCGATCTCCGCTGGAATGAAATGGCTGCAAAAACTCTGCGACAGCGCTATCTTGACTGTGCACAGAAGAGATCACCCGAGTTCGGCAGCTAAACACGGTTTTCCCGGCATCCAACTCTCCATCGCGGGCAGCCACGGCGTATCCAGTCGGTAGCGGCATGATTCCTCCCGACGTTGCTGTTTTCGGCGCCACAGAAGGAGGGAACACATTCACCGCGTATTTGTTGTCCGGCAGAATCGTGCCATCTTTTCCGAGAAGAGGTATCGCCGCGTATCCGACGAGATCCTGCTGCTGCTGGTTGGGTTGAAGCTTCTTGCAGTGCACGTGGAAGAACGTGAACAGGAGATGATGCGAAGTCGTCAAGCGTTCCGGGAGGCAAATCTTAATCTCGTCCTCAAATTGTGGGCTCTTCTGGTGATAGCCCACCAATGCGTAAGCTGACCGGCCAATCTGGTTGTTGGCTCGATAAATTGCCCTCAAAACCGCATCATCCGTCTCCGCCTCCATGTCGTCGGCATCTCGCACACATTTGATTTCTTTTTGCAGCAGTTGGACCCGAATAGCAACGTTGCGAGATTGAGATTTCTCGATTTGGAGAGGGTACAAGTACAGCGTATTGACGTAAGAGACCGCCACTGGACCGGATCCAGCCAGACCGAGGCTGGGCATGAAGGACGGGTGGCAGAAGGGCTGGACTTCGCGACACTGGACTGTTGAGGCTCCAGATTGGCCCGGAGCGCTTTGCTGTGCTTCCACACTTGCTGTCTTCCCGGAGACGCTCGTCGTTTGCTCTGAGAATGGGTCGAGAATATCTAGTGTCGGCGTTGATGGAGGCGAATTCGCCGTGTCTTGGTTGCGGTCTGGCACTGGCGCAAACTTTGCATCGACCAGTCTTTCCTCGTCTATTGGTTTCACATCAAATTCGCACAACGCGGGGATGGTCTTCTCCCTAGACAAGATACAAGAAATAGCAGCGCGCAGACGTCGTGAGTCTTTTCAGCAGGGATATGCCAGTCAAAAAGGAAGGAAGCTTACTTCAAGGCCCCACGAATAGCTTCAGCTATCAGAGAGATACGTTGCTCCTCGTGCACGCAAGTACGCTGGCGATAAAGCGTCATGGGGCTTCTGACGCCCTTCGTAAGAGGTATCGTACCCCAGGCAAGAGGCTGTTGGAATCGCCCCAGTCGCTTCGAACAATCCGCTGCCTTCTCGACTAGCTTTTGCTGTTCGAGTGGCGACGTGAACTTATCTGGAACACAATACGGAGCCGTTGCACTGTCACCGTCGCCAACTAGCACCTTTGTCACTTTCAGGACCAGGTGTAGATTCTGTGAGAGATGGGTAGGTAGCACGTATAGCAGAGCGACGGGAGGACCCTTGCTGTCATGTCTGTCAAGCAGTGGCCCTGGGATCCTAAAGCAGAACTCCTCGGTCACTCGGCAGCCTAGTGAGATGTCGTACACCAGCATTCTGCAAATCAGCGGCTCAATCTGGACGAGCCAATTGAACAATCAACAATACACAGCCTTGTGAGCTCGGGATGTGCAACCCCACCCCATGAAATGACAGGACCCACCGTTCCGAGGGCGAAGCAAAGGTGAGGAGTAATGAGGAACGTGTGCGAGTCTGGAACAGCCACGCGCGGCTCTAGAAATGTGGAGGCGTGGACCTCAGACGCGAATGTCCGCTCTCCTGGACTGAATCGGGTCTCATAGTGCTTTAGCAGTGCATCCTCTTTAGCATCCCCATCGACACAACGACCACCATTCAGAAATGCAGCATTAACCGATTAAGAGAAACCCAAGAACAGCGCACTCACCGACGGGTACTTCTTTGCTTGATGCTGTCGGAAGCGGCAGACGTAGCGCACGCCACGATCGCGAGAACTCCTGCATAATAGGGGCGTCCTGTGGCGACGGCGGCGGGAGCGGAAGCGTCACGCGTCGGGCCCATTGTCTTCGCGGTACCTCTACTAGTTCCACAGTGCCACTCGCAATGCCGAACCCTGAGTTTTCATGCGCCCATTCCTCGTCCGATTGGTCGCCAGACTCCACTTGCTGAGGGTCACGGGAAGCGACAGACAGCAGCTTGCTTGTCGTCATCCCAGGTCTCTCGTCGTCAAGCGTCCTCTCACCTCCCGACACGAGGGAAGCTACACCAACTCCAGTCATTCTGCTCTTACCGAGGCGAGAATGCTTATTATGACGTCCACTGGCAAGCCGCCGAGCGTCAGACGCCCCTTGACTGTAGTTGCCTCGCCAAGATCCCGTGTTTTATCAACTGGTTCGGCGACGCTTCAGAATCGTTCCATCCGGTCGATAGATGTCGGCGATAACGGACGAAGAGGCTTCTTGAACCACCACGAGCACACGCGTGCGCGGGTATTGCACCACAACCGTGCAGCCGCAATGCGGGGTGCTTCGAATCTTGCTTGTTGCACCTGCGCGCGGACTCTCCGGAATGCGGACTGCCGGAGTGCGCAATGGAAGTGCAAACTTCAACTGACCAAAACCCTTCATATTGCATATATTAAAACCGGTTTGATCTCGGTATGTGATAGCAGAGGTGCACTGTGTTGCCATCGCCCTCGACCAAGCAAATAATCCAAGCGACGAAGGAAATATGGCGGGCAAGGCAGGCAACGCAAGCGTGCTGGGCGGCGCCTCAAGCGGCGAATACATCTCGGTTGCTGGGCTGCGCGTGGACGGAAGACGCAGCGAGGAAGTGCGCCGCATCCGCACGCGCTTCG
>MBAC02005062.1:0-19683 GCA_001712635.2 Nothophytophthora sp. Chile5
AGTTCGGGACGTTCTTGTAGGTGATACGCGACGTCACGTCGAACATGATGATGGCGCACTGGCCCTGGATGTAGTAGCCATCGCGCAGGCCGCCGAACTTCTCCTGGCCGGCCGTGTCCCAGCAGTTAAAGCGGATCGGGCCAAAGTTCGTGTGGAACGTCAGCGGGTGCACCTCGACACCAAGCGTGGCTGTAATACAATACAATAAAATGCGGCATGCGTGGTCAGCATACCAATCTACACACCAGAAGCAGGAACAATATAATTCACTAATAGTGCCGGCAACACGTACCAACGTATTTCTTCTCGAATTCGCCCGTCAAGTGACGCTTCACGAAGGTGGTCTTGCCGACACCGCCGTCGCCCACAAGGATCAGCTTAAACTCCGGGACGTTCTGGGCCTACAACAAAGCACACAAATCCATGTCAGTTCGAATCGCCCCTGTTTCTCATTTGCGCGTTCTCCGTCCCTCCGCTTGCCCTCCTTCTTCCTTCCCGCTATCCTTCCCTCTCATACCGCCGAGTGAGCACTTCCTCCGTATCCTTCGGCCTGTATCCAGGTCGCGCCGCCTCTGCTGTGGACGCATCGAGCGCGTCGCTTGGGTTGATAAGAGCCAGTTGGCGAAGACGAACACGCGGCATCCAGAGACGGCGGAGGGAGCGGGAGGGAGGGATTTGATACTACTGGTGGAGGACGGAGCACGGAGGACGTCGGCCATCGCAGCGGCGATGCATCCGCATCGTTACAGGGCGAGAACGTACCATGGTTTCCTCAAGTTTCGTGCGCTTCGGAACTTTACCAACTATCGGGCGCGGGCGCGTAAATGGGAGGCAAACAAAACTCCCGCACCCAAACCCAACGTCCTCCACCAACCAGCCACGCTCACCCATACTCAACCCAAGTGAATGCCGAAAGTGTGTGAGGTTTTTCCTCCCACCATGGAGATCCCCCCCTTTGGAGCGGGAAGGCGAACCTGAGAACCACAAAAAGTAAGGTTTTTCATCGTGGAAGCTCCGGATTGGTGGAAAACACCGAATGGGGTAGGGAATGCCTTCACTCAGCCACGGGCGACCAGTAATTATCGTTTTTCGCAAATGTAGAGAAATACAGTCTGGAGCTGGTTTTGTAGACAAAAAATCTTGTTCGGCGCCACTCCGCCATCAACCAGAGCAGGACAAGTTCGAAAGCAATCATGCACCTCATGTACTACGTCGGTGCCGATGGCAAGCGCGTCTACACGCTAAAGGTGCGCTTCGAAGGCTACGCGCCGTGTCTGTTCTGGTAACGCGGCGGTTTTCTCTGACGCTTGTCTATGGATTGGGTTGTAATCGCTGCAGAAGGACACGCCCTCGGGAACCCCCACCTGCTCTGCGCACCCTGCTCGCTTCTCGCCGGACGATAAGTTCTCCAAGGAGCGCATCATCACCAAGAAGCGTTTCGGCCTGCTTCCCACGCAGTCCCCGGACCCGATCTTCGAATAGAGCTCGCGCAGTGTGCCGGGCTTCGGGCAGGTGGCTCGTCGTTTTGTCACTGCACGGTCGGACCCCATGCGAGCACGAGTGCAATGTGGCAGCAGGACGCACAGTATCTGGCCGATAGAACGACCGCTCTAGGTGCTGTAGATTTATAACGTATTTCATAAAGAACCAGAATGAACCAACGCGTTTTCATCTCCTCTCCATGCGAGCTCTGCGTCGAATACATCAGCGCGCATTATGATGCATGCAGCTTCAAATCGTGGCTGGTGTGGTAAGAAATGACTTCCAGGAAGTCCAAAGATGGTGTTGATCAGAAATACTATACTGTGCAGAATGCGTAGTATTTCTAAAGACCTGATAGAAGTGTTCAAATACTATTTGGCTGTCTGCACGTGTAATAATACTACCTTGCAAGCTCTTCAAATACCGTGTACTAATGTGTACTAATGTGGAAGTTTTACTACGGCACTGCAATATAGTAAGTGACAACGCAAATGTTGCCGCAATACTATGTATTTTCTAATCACTTCCTGGCGGAAAACGAACAGCAAGCAGCATGGAGTTGATGTCCAGTAGCGACGACGATGCCGATGAGCTCACACCGCCGACGTCAGCGCGACTGGGCAAGGCTATGTCCCACCGAGTGGCCACCACGAGTGGCAATGGCGCCCGCCGGACCAGCTTGAGCGACGAGCTGTCCACCAACTTCACGGGTCTGGACGCGACAGATAGCCAGGAATCAGACGACGCCGGTCAATACAGCGTCGACAGGAAGCGTAGCGATCTCATGACAACGAAGAAGCCCGTGATCTCCGCTCGAGATCTGTTGCTGAAGTTCTTGCCGCCTGGGAAACAGCGTACGCAGCTCGCTTCAGAAGGAAAGGACGCCGCCAAGGAGGAAGCAACGGCCGCCGCCGTCGCGGCTTATTCGTTCATCACTCCGGAGGAGCCAAACACGTCACCAATCCGGCACGAGACGCTGTCTGCTGGCGAACGAATTGCACGAAAGTACGGCTTGGCAGCTGTGTCGTCGTCGCAAGGTGTGACTGCGGAGCAAGTCCGGTCACATGCAACTGCAAAGCCATCCAGTGTTCGCTACGGAGACCGGG
Organism: Nothophytophthora sp. Chile5; assembly: GCA_001712635.2. Classification (NCBI taxonomy): domain Eukaryota; phylum Oomycota; class Peronosporomycetes; order Peronosporales; family Peronosporaceae; genus Nothophytophthora; species Nothophytophthora sp. Chile5. The sequence continues at coordinate 2,589 of MBAC02005062.1, forward strand.
AAACACGCAAGAAAGCCGCAGCACCGGTGGAATTGTCGGCCGTGAAGACGAAGAAGAAATCGTTCTGGGAAAAGCAGACCGCCAGCGTGGATGGAGAACGAGCAGCCTCGTCCAAGTCTGCGTACGTGTCGCCCTTCCGCAGTGAAGAGGGATTTATGGATATGAAGCGGCGGCGGAGACGAAGGCAAGGGTTGGACGCAGCGGAACTCAGTGCCGAAGATGCGGAAAGGGCTCGCGAGGCGTTTTACGACGATTCGAAGAGTGACCAAGTCGCTATCGGGCGACGTCCACGGCACGTTATTGGGTCCTCCATCGTGGCACTGGAGCAGAGCCCAGATGATAACGCCGACGAATGGCTTTCCGATGCGAAGGAGGTTGTATCTGATGATGAGCAAGACGTCACTAACCTCGTTGCGCCAACGGAGAAACGTATTGCGTTGGGTGAGGAAGGCCCCAGTCGACGTGAAGAGCGCGTGACAGTGCGACCGCGAAGTCGGAAACGGTCCAGAAAGCGGCAAAAAGGGGGCTCGAGTGAAGAAGAGGAGTCCCCATGCTTGAATTCCAGTGAGCGCTGGCCGCAACTTCCACCACCCGACGTACGTATTGTCCTCCGAATTCTCATATTCGCCTACTGATCCGCTGCTAAAACTTATGGCTTCTTTTCTTGTTGCTGTTGCATTAGCGCGACGAAGGCCCATTGGTTCTTTCATCTTCGGATGGCGATGCTGTTTGCAGCCACGAAGTTTGTGCCAACCTGAATAGCTTCCTCTTCGATTATCAGCGTGAAGGAGTGCATTTTCTTTACAGCGCGTATCGCCGCAACACTGGCGCCATTCTAGGCGACGACATGGGTCTAGGCAAGACGATCCAGGTCATCGCGCTCCTGTCAGCGATTTTGAAGAAATGTGGCGATCATCGGGATAAGGAGGTCTGGAGAGCGCTTCGTCGCCAGCGCCGAGAACGGCTGTACGCTGCGGGCGAAGATGCCGATGAATCGAGTGTCGATTTTGCTGGTGAAGCTGCCCCGATCTTGATCGTGGTTCCAGCTTCGTTGCTTCACAATTGGGAAGCGGAACTGCGCGTGTGGATGAGCTGCTGTACTGTGATTTTGCATGGCAAACCGGAGGAGCGCGAGGCGATCATCAAACAGATTTCACGGTAAGCATTCGCGTCATAATTTGCGGTCGGTGTTGTTTTGTATTGACGCATGCTCTGTTTCGTATGCTACTTTTAATTGGTGCAGCGGTGAATACGAGATTATCATTTGCAGCTATGACATTCTGAAGATTTGCCTCAGTGAGCTGCACAAAATCCCGTGGGAGGTGGTGATTCTGGACGAGATGCACTGCCTCAAAAACCCGGAGGCTCAGCTGACGAAGGCTGTGAAGGCCATCACATGTGCCAAGAAGCTGGGGCTCACGGGGACTCTCATGCAGAACAACGAAAAGGAACTGCATTGTCTGGTGGATACGATTGCGCCAGGGGCGTTGGGGAGCTGGCAAGAGTTCCGGGTCTACTATGGGAACGACATCAAGTACGGAAGGAAGAAGTCTGCCGTGCCCGAAGCGCTGGAGCGCAGTCGTCAAAAAGAAAAGGAGCTCCGTCGGGTACTAATCCCATACTACTTTCGGCGTGAGAAGGAGATTAATCCAAGCTTCCAGGAGGTGAAGAAGTGCGATCAAGTCGTGTTCTGCGACCTCACTCCATATCAACTAGCAGCTTATGAGCGGATTCTGGCGATGCCCGAGTTTGAACTGCTGCGACGTGGGGAGGAACCATGCGATTGCGGCCGCGATAGCAAGCAAAAGCGAAAGCAATGCTGTTATCAGACGCCCCAGTCGCTTGGGGATTCTCGTGCGCTTTTGTGGGAACGCTTTCATCCAGATGGAGGGGCCTGTCGCTCCTGTCCGAACTGCATGGGGCTAGTATGCGTCGCACAACTGCTGAAGCTGTCCAACCACATGGAACTGCTCAAGGTGAATCCGCGTGACCCCCCAGAACTCCAAGAGTACCAAGCTGATTTCGCTGCGACTGCGTTGGGAGAAGATGCCGACGCCGTTGGAGGCGTCCAACAAGTCTCCAACTTCCAGGAAATGCGGGCGATCGGCACAAAGACATGTGGGAAGATGCTGGTGCTCGAGAAATTGCTCGCGGTTTGGAAAAAGCGGCGGCAGAAGACGCTACTTTTCAGTCGGAGCACCCGAATGCTGGACATCATCCAGTTGTTCTTGATCAGCAAGGCCATCGCGTATTCGCGACTCGATGGAAGCACCAAAGTCGAGGAACGTTTACAGTTGGTGAACAACTTCAACAGCAAAGAGAGCAACACGAGCGTGTTTCTGATCAGCACGAAGGCTGGCGGCATGGGTTTGAACCTGCCAAGTGCGACGAATGTTGTGATTTTCGATCCTTCGTGGAATCCAGCGCACGACTGCCAAGCACAGGACCGCGCCTATCGGATTGGCCAGACAAAAGATGTGCAAGTCTACCGGTTGATCACTCTCGGAACGATTGAAGAAATGATTTACGTGCGGCAGATCTACAAGCAGCAGCTCAGTGACACAACGCTCAAAGGTGCCAAGGCCCCGCGGTATTTTGAAGGTGTGCAAGGCGATCGTCAACAGCAAGGAGAGCTTTTCGGCATCCGAAACCTGCTCTGCTGGAAAGCTGGAGGCGTATTGAAAGGTATCCAGGACGCGTATCAATTGAGTCGAGAAGGTTTGATGGTCCAGAAGAATCAGGTGCGATACGACACTCCGGCCAAGAAAAGAGCGGCGGAGATGGCGACAAAAAAGAAAAAGAAGGCAGAACCGGTCGATGACGAGGGCGAAATGATTGACATTGCGGGCGAGTTGGTCGCTGATGTGGTGGTCCCGGAGGCAGAGGTGGAGCCGTCGCCAACTGCAGCTTCCATCGAATGGAAAGCTATGGAGGAAATTGACTCGGACGATGACACGACGGATTTCTTGCTGACTGGAGCGACGACATTTCGCCACGAAGCGATTGTTGGCGAGCAAGAAGGGCACTATTCATACTCTCAATCGGACAGCGACGTGGAACTGGAGCTGGAATGGCCAGCAGCAAAGAAGAAAAGAACAGGCCACGCCAACGCCTCGACCACACCACTAGCAGGTCCTATCAATGACGTGGCCAGCGAGATCCCTACTGAGGAAAAGCTCGGCAGCAAACTCCAGCCAAGGAAAGAGGGCAACACGGTTCCTGTCTCCAGCCAGACAGCTCGCAAACAACTCTACGTGCCGACGTATCTATGATTTCGCAGACAAATTTCCTGTAAAGATACGTAACCAACACATATGTGAGCAACATTAAGTGTGTGGGTGTACGCGATGGTGGATGGGGGGACTGTTCCTCGTCGCGGAGTTGACCCCCTTCTCCCTGAGTGGCGGCCTGTACCTCCATGTTCCTCAATCCCAATCGCAACTTGCTCTCAAATGGCAGTTTTCGAATGACTGCGTCCGCCGTATCCTGCGCTTACAGACGGCACCTTCGCCAAAGTCTTTGCGATGTCGCCGACCAACGCAAACGGCACCGATCCCAATGAATGTTGTCGGCTGCCCAACCAGAAAATATTAAACTAACGGAATGAACTGGATTGGCAGCATCATACACGAGCAGGAAGCGCTCGATAGCTACGCTTTCACGAGTGAGACTAGCAAATCTGAACCCCGCGTTTCCTCGTTGGGATCAGCGTGTTGGGTTGGCCATATTATCAAAGACAGCCTGTGTGGGTATGCATGAGCTGCACTGCGCTAAGATCACATTGTTCTAACTGAAGGAGCTGGGGTCCTTGGAGTTGCCCGTGAGACGGCGGAACTTCTGCGCGATCTCGTCGAACTCGGTCGAGAGGTCGTCCAGGCAGTTGGCCAGCGACTCCACGGGCGACGACGCATCATTCGTCTGCACGCGCACCACGATGTCGTGGATAAGCGGGTGCGGGTGGCGGTAACCACTGAAGGTCACGTTCGGGTCGCGCAGCAGCTGCCTAACAACCGGCCATCAAGCGAGATAGGCCAGCAATACATGCACATCAGCACACAGCGCCACCCAACTCGTGAACGGCAAACGCTTTGAAGAGCAGTACGCACATCCGGATGAGGTTGCCGACGGTGTGGTCCTCGCGCAGGATGGTGAACTTGCCGGCGTTGGAGATCTTCGTGTCCTTCTCGTACGTCACCTTCTGCGCGCCCTCGGGCAGGATATACGAGTCGCTGCGGCTTGGAGCGTTCATCCTTGCTTGTGTGTTTGTTTCTCCAACTGATTCCGAAAACAGGCGATATTCTTAATGTAGGCACTTGTCGCCTAGATAAAGGATTGTGCCACGTTAAAATAGGCATTTTCCTAGGACAGGCCACAGCTCGCTGAACTGACCTGCATTCCGCATTTGGCGCGACGCAGACGGCGATGGAGGGGGAGAAGCCGCCAGCGCACGCGCATGCGCATGCGCGACCGCAGCAGCAGCAACACTTTCGACAGCAATCGGGTGGCAGCAGTCGTGGTCTTACGGAAGAAAGTCGACGTCGTACGCCGACGCGCCCCCAGCGTCCGTTTGCGCGCCGATGGACGACGTATTCGGGGAACAGCGAGGATGATGCGGTGGACGCGGCGACGTCCACATTCCGCGTCGTGTCCTTCAACGTATTGGCAGGTATGCTTTACTATGATTATTTCATCCCGCGTCGATTCCTTGTTGTACTCGTTGCTTTGGAGATACATGTGCACATCCAACTCCAACTGATGAACGACGCGATGGGTACACTTTACGCTTGTTGCAGACTACCTGGTGATCAAAGATCGTGAGACGGAACTTGGCAAGCGCGATCCAAAATACGAGTATGTGGTTGTCTCACGCTGATGCTGTGGCGCTCCCTCCTACCGCAACACGAGACGTTAAAGGTTATGAGTGGATGAACTCACGCAAGGCGGGATTTTCACGTATTGCGTGCGAATTGCAGGTGGGAACACCGCCGAAGCCGTCTATTGGCGGAGATCGTGTTCTGGTCGCCACATGTGGTGTGCTTGCAAGAAGTGGACCACTTCGAAGACTTCTTCGAGCCTGAGCTGAAGAAGGTTCGAATTGCGTAATGCTATCGCTGCTACTGCTGTTGTTTTGGAATAACTCTGCTGACACCTCCCTTACCGTTGACGCAGGCTGGATTCGTTGGCGTGTATAAGAGGCGGTGCGATCATTTAGCATATTCGCGTCTGCTATTTGGGCAATAGCTAACTGGCTTTACTGTTTTAGGACTGGAGAAGCGACCCACGACGGCTGTGCCATTTTCGTGAAGAAAAGCAAATTCCGCATTGTATCAGCACACCCGATCGAATATCATGTCGCGGGCCACCCAGTATTGAACCGCGATAATATTGCGCTGGTAGCGGTGCTAGAGATGAAGGCGGGTAGTGGCAGCGCATCTCCTGCTCGCTTTCTCGTCGCGAATACGCACGTGTTGTTTAACCCTGGAGTACGAATTGCGATGATTGCTTACATGTTTGCAGCATTGCATTACAACGATGCATGCCTCAGCGCCACTGCTAACGAATTATTTGTGCGATTTGTGGAACTGCAGCGCGGTGAAGTCAAGCTAGCCCAGTTGGATATGCTGCTAAGCTCCCTGGCGACCTTGCGCCAAGAGCATAACGCGCTACCGACCCTGCTATGTGGCGACTTTAACCTGATGCCGCACAGCGCGCTTTACCACTTTCTTTCCTCGGGAGAGCTGGTCGCGTCGGGGCTCTCTCGCTACGACTTGTCCGGCCAAAGCTTGAACAACTATGCGCTGAAGGTGGGCTTTTATTGGTGTTGTTGAAAGGATTCCAGCGTATCTATGGGTTGATTGACTGACACGTTGAATTAATGATGCTAACGCTGCTCACACACGACAATCAACAGCAAGCGATGTTTAGGAATGAAAAAGATCGCAGTCGTCACCATGGAAATGGAACAGCTTTTGGGAAATTTGACAGTGTCAAGGCTCGGCGGACAGATTTTCGAACCTTTGATGGAAGCGCGTCGTTTGGACACGATGTAAGTACCTACATGCACTACGTCACTCGTTGCATCTTGGACTTGAAGTGACGTATCCTGCTCAGGGCTAACTTTGATGCTGAAAGGAAATTAACAACCGTGCGCGTATTGTTGGGGCCTCTAGCTTGATTTTTGCAGCGCGTATGCCCAATCGCCAGATGAGAAATGCACGGGCGAGCCCAAGTTCACGACCTTTCACAACGGCGCCAAGGCGACGGTGGACTACATCTGGTTCACGCAGAGCTCATTCCGCTGCCACGGCGTCGCGGAAATGGTTCACGCGGGCTTGCTGTTTAGGCACAAGGAACTACCCACTGTGGATCACTCAAGCGACCACTTGTCGCTTGTTTCTGATTTTTCGCTGCGAGTCGCGAACGCGCTATAATGTGATCCACATGAAGGAGGTGAGTTGCAGCGTCTGCACGGTGGGTAGTCCTCGTTGAAAGGAAATTGGCATTTTGGAAAGGCAACGCATTGATTTATCAATGTTATCAAAAGTTTTGACAGGTCTTCCCGTCAAGCTAAAGCAGAGAAGACAACCCCGAAAGAAGATCAGTATACTCGGCTCAACGTTTTGAATCAATTTGAGGCTGCATTATACTTGGATACAGGACGCACGAACTCATGCGTCGTCCACTCGACACTCTACAGCACACAACTAAGTCGTTCTTTAGTGCTTTTCCAGAGCCTTGGCGATGCCGTAGCCCACCAGGCCGATGACTGAAGCGCCCAAGAGCGTGAAGCCAATCGGTACACCAAAGGGAGGCACTGCGGGAGTGGGGATGTTGCCCGGGTCTTCGTACAACACCGTCTTCTTGTGCTTGGGGTCGCGGATGATGGCGGCCGCGCGACGACCAGCGACGAAGCCGTCTTCGTGGAAACCACGGCCCAACCAGCAGCCAGAGAGTGTGATGCCCTCCTCCTGCAGAACCTCGTCCTGCGGGATGCAGTCCGCGAGCAGACGCGGGTGATCCCAGCGGAACGCAGAGATGGTACGTTCCTGAGCAGGAAGCTTCCCCGAGAAGTCGTGCGGCGTGATGGTCACGAACACGTCCTTCTTGCTGTTCAAGCGCTGGATGCGGTTCATCCAGTACGTCAAAATGTACTGGTCGTCCTTGGTGATCAGCACGTTCCAACTGCTCCACACCTTGTGCGAAGGCGGCAGAAGGATCGGGTCGCGGTGAACGTACATCATGCTCTTGTGGAAGTGGAAGCGCATGAGCGAACGGAAGCCCTTCTCACTCCATGTGATCATGTTGGCGCTCTCGTCAGCGTGGGTGGCTAGCACAACGTGGTCACACTCGATGCGCTCTCCGCCTTCCAGGATGACGGCCTTGCCGCCCTTCTCGACCTGCTCAACGGCGGCGTTGTAGCGGACCTTACCATTGTGCTCTTCGGTGAAGAACTTGAGGAAGGGCTCGATGTATGCGGAACCGATGTACCACCACAGGTGCTTCGGGCGGTCGGTACGGCGACCCAGTGCACCCAGAACGACTTGCCACAACGGGATGTAGAGCGAGTTGGAGTGCGTCTTGAGGCAACGCAGGAACTGCGTCACCGGCAAGTCGAGCACGTCGTGCTTGGGGACAGTCCACAGGATGGAGACGAAGGCCAAGAAGTAGTGGCGGAAGAACTCGTTCGAGTAGCGGCCCTTCGCGGCCCATTCGCGCGTGGTGATGTCCTCCTTCACAGGCATCGTCATCAGGTCCATCGTGAACTTGTAGATGTCCATGAGCACCCGCCAGATGCGACGGTCGAAGAGGTTGAGTACGCTGCCGTGGAACGGCGCGCGCGAGGAGAACTGCAGGTCGCCCTCGATGTCCGAGTTCACCGTCAGACTCATGGGGATGCGCTTCTTGGTCGTGCCGTTCGGCTCCGTGATGCCCAGCGACTTGAACCACTCCTTGATGTTCGGGTTGGAGTCGCCGAACATCATGAAGCCGATATCCACCATCTCGCCGTCGATCTCCATCTCGTACGTGTGGCCGCCCAGCGTCGCGTTCTTCTCCAGCAGCAGCACCTCATGGCCGTCCTTGACCAGGTGGTACGCCGCGGAGATGCCTCCGATGCCCGAGCCCACGACCACGACCTTCATCTTTGCTGCGTCCTTGACGATTAGAGCTCCACCACCCGCGTGTCCGATTCGGAAATGACAAGCTTGGTGGATCGAGCTGGAAGGTGGTTGCTGATTCGCGGTCAGTTCAGCCCCCTCCCTCCCCTCTTCCACTCGCTCAGAGCGGACGAGCGTCCGCTCGTGTGGATCCACTTACAAAAGTCAAATCAAAAACTTGTGACAGTCTCGCCATGCAAGTTGTGTTGGACAAGCTAAGGGGATGGACGCGCGGGACCGTACACTACCGCACTTCAATTTGCACATTCCATTTCGCTAGAATTGGTCGCCGCCCATGGAGTGGAGTGCTCACTTGTCGTGAATGAGCTGGACTCACATGAAGGCATCGAGTACATGTGCATGTGACGATTGCTCCAGTGGTGGTGCCACTCCAAAACTTCAACTGACAAGGACCACCAGCAACCACCTGTCTCTTGTGGACGGCTATTTTTGCTGCGCTCTCTGCGCATGCTTGCAGCACGATGGCCTGTACCTCCGTTATGTAACGAAGCAGCCACACAACGCGCAGAGGAGAGTCCGACCTGGTTGTGGACCACATCGGGTGAGAGGTGGCGTCGGGAGAATTTGCGACGGAGGCCGTGCGACCAAGGATACTGGCTGCGAGTGCAGCTTGAACGGGAGAACTCCGGAGTAGAAGCAGACAGAAGGCTGCTATCACCTCAGTGTCAAAGTTGCAGAAAAGCAGAGAAGCAGAAGCCAAGGAAAGGCGCCAAGGCGGTAACGCAGAAGTTCACGTAGCTTTCTCTTTATCCGCTGGAGCGAGTCTCGCCTGAGAGCGAGACCGACTGTGCAACCCGGCACACTGATTTCGCAACACATTAATACTCCAGCATTGCACTGGAGGCTTCCATCAGCAGCCACTGTTGCGGTTGGAACATTGGGTGACTGCACTGCGGTTTCGCTGTTGTTGTTGTGAAGGTTGTAGATGTACAACGAAGGAAATGAAAACAAAATTTGATTGAGATCTTCAGCGAAAACACTGCGTGTCTGCAGCCTGGGTAGCGTGTGTACTTACTCCGTACACACTCGACCCGCCTTCATACGCCTCATAACAACCCTCCTATACGTAGTGCTTCTCCAGCACCTTGGCGACGCAGTAGCCCACCAGACCAACGACACATGCACCGAAGAGGTGGAAGCTCAGAGGAACACCGAACGCAGGCACGGGAGGAGTCGGGATGTTGCCCGGGTCTTCGTACAGCACCGTCTTCTTGTACTTGGGGTCGCGGATGATGGCGGCCGCGCGACGACCAGCGACGAAGCCATCTTCATGGAAGCCACGACCCAGCCAGCAGCCCGCAAGGGTGATGCCCTCCTCTTGAAGCAGATCATCTTGCGGGACACAATCGGCAAGTAGACGCGGGTGGTCCCAGCGGAACGCAGAGATCGTGTGCTCTGGGGCAGGCCGCTTGCCAGTGAAGTCGTGCGGCGTGATGGTCACGAACACGTCCTTCTTGCTGTTCAGGTGCTGAATGCGGTTCATCCAGTACGTCAAAATGTACTGGTCGTCGTCGGCGATCAGCACGTTCCAGCTGCTCCACACCTTGTGCGAAGGCGGCAGAAGGATCGGGTCGCGGTGAACGTACATCATGCTCTTGTGAAACTGGAAGCGCATGAGCGAGCGGTAGCCCTTCTCGCTCCAAGGGATCATGTTGGCGCTCTCATCAGCGTGGGTGGCTAGCACAACGTGGTCACACTCGATGCGCTCTCCGCCTTCCAGGATGACGGCCTTGCCGCCCTTCTCGACCTGCTCAACGGCGGCGTTGTAGCGGACCTTACCATTGTGCTCTTCGGTGAAGAACTTGAGGAAGGGCTCGATGTATGCGGAACCGATGTACCACCACAGGTGCTTCGGGCGGTCGGAGCGACGACCCAGCGTACGCATGATCACTTGCCACAACGGGATGTAGAGCGAGTTGGAGTGCGTCTTCAGAGCACGCAGGAACTGCGTCACAGGTAGATCCAACACATCGTGCTTGGGCACTGTCCACAAGACGGACACGAAGGCCAAGAAGTAGTGGTGGAAGAACTCCTGCGAGTAGTGGCCCTCAGCAATCCACTCGCGCGTGGTGATGTCCTCCTTCACAGGCATCGTCATCAGGTCCATCGTGAACTTGTAGATGTCTCTCAGTACACGCCAGATGCGGCGGTCGAAGATATTGAAGATGCTGCCGTGGAACGGCGCGCGCGAGGAGAACTGCAGGTCGCCCTTAATGTCGGAGCTCACAGTCAGACTCATGGGGATGCGCTTCTTGGTCGTGCCGTTCGGTTCCGTGATGCCCAGCGACTTGAACCACTCCTTCACATTCGGGTTGGAATCGCCGAACATCATGAAGCCGATGTCCACCATCTCGCCGTCGATCTCCATCTCGTACGTGTGGCCGCCCAGCGTCGCGTTCTTCTCCAGCAGCAGCACCTCATGGCCGTCCTTGACCAGGTGGTACGCCGCGGCGATACCTCCGATGCCCGAGCCCACGACCACGACCTTCATCTTTGCTGGGTTGCGACTACGACGAGATGAGCTCTTGCAATGCACGCGTCCAATGCGGAAATGATTTCAACTGACAAACGTCGCGCGGATCGGGAAGGTTTGATCTGCAATTGCAGGCAGGCAATCAAGTGCTTCAGCTTCTTGGGTATCCCCCATCCCTCGGAGGGGACAGCGTCCGCTCGTGGGGATCCACTTACAAAACCCAAGTCAACACTAGGTGCCCTCATTGGACAACCAGGCGGTGGCAATGCTTGCCCCATCCACCCCACGTTCCTGTCCAGTATGAAGCTCGAGAGCGAGTGCCGCCGGCGTCTTTGCTGCCGGGCAACAGGCAGCGTTTCTCTAGCAGACCGATCGGCCCGTGAAGTTCGCTCCTTGATGCGTGCTTCCTGTGATACATCATGCTGCACCGGTATCCGGATTGGGATCAAGAGGTTGGAATGAAAGGCTGATAGAAACGAGCAGGCACTTTGTGACGTACCACCGCAGGTTGACCACTAAGTGTTCGAGCCACATCATTGAAACGATTGATCGTGCAGCATTTCATCCACTCCCAAGCTCGGGCTTGTCACTGCATTTTGCAGCTGCACCAAAGCGCGAGCAAAGGAGCAAACTGGAATACCAAGGAGCACATTGATATGCTTTTGTTGAAGATAACAGAAGAACCTATGCAACAAACATCACACGTTGGCGCACACGTTGGCGAAGATAGCAATGTCGATGTGCAATCGCGGCACCACCATGCTATCGCTTGCTCGAGTGGCCAACGGTACATGTCCAAATGCCCACTTCAACCAGTGTTCGACAGACGGCACCACGGCGCGATTCGCTCCCGCAATTTGCGCCAACAAGGTATCAGCTTCGGCAATGTACGAAAGGGAGCGGCTCTGGTGCAGCATAATTGCCGCGCACCTGATCTTGAACGACGTTGAACACAGCAATGACATCAGCGGTGCTGTCGTAAACCTCGCTAAACCTGTTAAAACACATGTGAAATTGAGTCAGGAACACGATAAATGGAAAAGGGTAATGTGAACCCTGCAAAGGAGATGGTATCAGGTTTCACCGGCAGTCGCAATTGCACTTGTCAGCGTTTCTTTTCGTTGCCCCGGTTCTGAGTGTTTGGTTGGTTGTGGCGCGGGCGGGGGACCAACGGAAAGCACCAATACGAGCGCGACAGCTCTGAGGCTCACGCCAAGCAGTTGTCAATCGTGTGGCAATGCGCTGCTTGCTGGTGAGCTCAACTTGCAGCTGCGAATAAGATCGAATTCGCTGACGCCACACACCAAGCACCCCAGCCAAACTTGACTTCGTATGCACGAGCAAGCTAGCGTAGTACTCACATGATGGAATGGAGTAGGGCGATTGCTTAGAGCGGAGTCTGCTACTTCGAAGAGCATGCACTGCTGACGAACTGAGGCGATAGTATGACCTTGGCTGTGGGTGTACGAAGCCGATGGATCTTTTGGTCGGTCTGTAGAGGGCATGATTGCCATCAAGTGGCCTGGTCCATGGAGTGGAACGGCAATGCAATGCGTGCAAGTTTCTGTGACGGCGGCCCCGCGTTGCAACTTGAGGGCTGACTGGCCAAGACCGGGCCAGAGCAGCTTGCAGTCGTGTGGTACACATCAAATATACCGCCAGGTGGCGGCTACAGTACTGGTATTTTGGCAATTCTGCAAGTGACACACATGCGTCAGCGGATTTGATTTACCGGTATAAACCGGTCAAAGATTGGAGTGTCCAAAACTCTCGGAAAGTGGTAAAAGGATGGACCGAGGCAAACTGTGGTCACCAACCGCAACGTCGACGAAAAAGCCTTTCATATATCATAACCGGTTTATCTCGATTTCCAATTTGCGCCATTATAAGTTTGGCTTACTTCAGTCGATTATACCCTCTGCAAATAAATCGTATTAAGCTCGACTCTCTTATAGGTTTCTCGAACACAGAAATCATTCTGCGCATTCTCGCTTGAAGACGTGGCGGCAATGGAACACGACGATGTGAGCGGCGTTGGCGCTCAAGCCTCCGAGCTGCAGGAAGAGAAAGAGGAGGCTCCGTCCTATAGCTCGCCACCTGCCGCTGAAACGGCGGACGATGCACCTCCAGAGCCTGAGGCTGCAGCGGGGAACGTCGAAGAGACGGAAGCGGACACGATCGAGGTGAACCTCAAGTTCATCCACCACGACCGGGTTTCCCTGCATTGCTCGCCGCAGATCCACGTCGCAGAACTGAAAGAGCGTGTAGTGGTCGAAGTGGAGCATGCTTCCAGTGCTGCTGAAGGCGCAGGCGCCTCTGAGAGCACAGCGAACCTGCGGCTGATCTACAAGGGCAAGGTGCTCAAGGACGACCAAACACTGGCGTCCTACCATTTCCAGGATGGCGATACGCTACACGCGGTCTTTGGACGCCCCAACACGACACCGATGAGTCCTGAAGCAGCGCCTGCTGTTGATCCAGAGCCAACGACACCCCCGACGACGTCGAGTGGCATGCAAGACATGGGCAACGGCGTCGTCATGGGGAGCTTCGAGATGGAGGCGGGTATGCCTGACATTGGTGGGTTGATCAACTCGATGTTGGCTGGATTTGGAGGTGCTGGTCCGGGGGCTGCGTCAATCCATATCGCCACCACCGACGTGCCAGTTGAGCATACCAATACCGGAATTGCAAATGGTGGTGGTATCAGCGCGACGACCACTGGCAGTAGCAGTAGCGCTGACTCTAGGGCTAGCCCAGCGGCAATAAGCACAGCGACCGGTCCAAGGGCAACTACAGTGACGCCTACGCCGCCGGCTACTGGCACTACGGCTACGTCACGTGGTAGTAACATGCGCAACATTGCTGACGTGACAGACCAGGTGTCGACGCTGCGCCGCATGATGCCGCCACTGGAACTTGGGTCGCTCTCGCGGCCGCCAGATCTGGATTCGGAGTTATATGCACTGGGAAACGCGGTGCGAGACGCAAGCGACACGTTCCTCGCGATGCACCGCCAGATGCAGTTCCTGTCTACACGTTTGCTACATGAGCATCTGCTTTCGGAGCGTGATCGCGCAAGACTGCGTACTCGTGTACAGCACTTAATACCGGCGCTGTATACTGCTGGTGCACTGTCAAACTCCGTTGGCGAAAGCCTGGAGAGCTCCCGCTATGGACCGGGAAGCGGGGGAAATACCAGTGAAGCGCCGACCAGCAGAACGCCAAGCATACCGTTCGCACGACCAGTGCCTCAGGATCAACGCCCAGGAGGCGACGGCAGTGGAGCCAGTAGGACGCATCAGCAAGGACCCAGCCTGGGGGATTCCATTGCGGATGTGCTTCGAGTGGTCAGTGGAGTCACCACTGGCTTGGCCAATATGACGACTTCCAGACCCCAGCCGCCGCCAGCGCCCATGGGACCACCCAGAGGGTCCACTAGACCACCGGCAGCGGTACCACAAGAAGAGGCACGAGGGATGAGCGACTTCATAAGTATGCTGGCGTCTTTTGAGCCCAGTGCCCCTCCACGGGCAACTGTCCCAAGACGACCAGCGCCTGAGATCGACGGAGGTCGATCCGGACCACCCACAATCCCCGAGCGTCCACTGGCTGCGCTGCTTATAGAGGTACGAGTTTGCTTTTGTCGTCTTGATTGAACGGCCCTGTTCTGATGATGAGTGTACTTTCTGTAGAGTGCGCGATCGTTGGAGACATCCAATCTCGGCTCTCGGGAGTTCTACGAAGATCTATGTCGATACCTTCAAGCGCTTTTCCGAGGAGCCAGCTCCAACGAGGAGGTCGGGACGACATATCGTCGCTGACACACCGTCAACAGCCTTCCAACTAACATGCATGCGGCTCCATATTTTCTGCGGTGTTTGTTTGTCCAGAGGAAACGATTGGGTCGGGAATGGTGTCAGAAGGCGGCGGACGAAATCGAAGAGGCAATGGTACGTAAATTGCATTGCTTGATTGGTTTGTGTCAACGTTTGGTTGCATTTCAGCCAACATGCAGTTGAAGGAGCTAATTTGCTGTACTTTGCACTCGTTTCCTGCAGAGAAAGGCCTTCATGGCGAATAACTTCTCGTGTCAAGAGGATTCGCGGCGTCGTGATGGCCTCGCCTTGACGTTGAGCCACTTCCAGGAATCCTGTCTGGAGCGGCTGGTCGGCGAGGAAGGTACAGTGACTGGGAATGGGCCGCTGCGACCAAATCTCCAAGTCATCCGGTGCGTTTTCAGAGTCTCTTGGAGGCTATTGAGGCTTAAGGGACTTGAGGCTTGGGAGGAACTACTAATGGACTTGCTGTGGGTTTTGCTTGGCTTGTGTTAGACGCCTTTGGCACCGTGTCTGGGTGAAGCTGCTGGAGAACGTGCGCTCCCTCACGACCTCGCAAAGCACGCCGACGCTGCTTAGCGCGACGATTGGTGAGCTTCTCGAGAGCGCAGACCCAACACTCCGGCCCGACGCTGAAGCGCTCCGTGCAATGATCGTCCGGGATGCGCAGAACACCCAGTAGGAGACGCAAGCGTGCAGTTCGGACGGCCAAATTTGTTGGCGACTGCAGGTGGCTAAGTAAGGACTTATAGTACCTTGCGCTCATATACTTTGCACAAGTAATTATGCGAATCTCGTGCGCATCGTGCTTCGTTTCCTCGGTTGTCGAGGAGATGGCAGCATCCGCCCCGCGTCATCTTCCAGCAGGGAAAGTATCTTTTGACCTCACTTCAACCTGTTCTAGTTTTGTGATTATGTGTAAATAGTTGGCTGTTACTGAAGATACTATGAGTATTCGCTTATTTCATGCAATTATGCGTAACATCTACATCCGTTTTGGTAGCTTTTGCGTATCCGCATCCGTCCAGCGCCTCTCGTACCCTTACGCTTCGTCTAAGTACGATTTCCGGTCGGTGGGGGAACGCCAAGCCGAAAAGAAGATTTCTTTCCGGGAGTGAGGGAAGAGAAAGCATGACGGTCGCGCTCAGTAACTCCGGTACGTTTACCTCTCGTTGGCTGCAGCAGACGCAGCCTCCCCCGGTCGCAATGCTATCTCCCTCGTACCCCCTCCTCTTCCCCGTGTTTTCACGCTCTCGCGGCTTCTTGGCGTTGTATATGGCGCTCACAATCTCGACCTACGTGCGGGTGGATCTTTTGTTCCGGAATCGTCTGCAAATGTCCAGCTGCGGGCGTGCTGGCGCTCTTGGAAGAAGACGACAACGCTCTAAAGGTGCGGCAGACGACGGGGCCTCTCGTGCACCCTAACATGGCGGTGGAAAGCATTTATTAACCTTGTTGACGGTGAAATCCCAGGCTCATGCGCTGCATAAGCTGCACCAGGTGGTGGACCACTACTGGGCGGAGATCGCGGACGCCATCCCGCTGATCGAGGAGCTCTCGGAGGAGAAGGGCTTCGCAGACCGCGACCTGGCGGCCTATGTGGCGTCCAAGGTGCGGTTTTAGGCATGAACCCATGCATGACAAGAAGCAGATACTCCTCATTCACGCTGGTCTTATGTTGTATTGTACTGCTTAGTGCTTCTTCCACCTGGAAGAATACGAGGACGCGCTCCGTCTGGCCCTGGGCGCCGGCAAGTACTTGGACCTGAACACGCGCTCGCAGTACACAGACACGATCATCGCCACGTGCATCGACAACTACGTGGCTGTGCGCGCCAAGGAGGACCCGGAGGCCGAGAAGGCGCTGGACCCGCGACTGACGCAGGTGGTGGAGCGCATGTTCGAGCGCTGCTACGCGGCGGGCGAGTTCCGCCAGGCCATGGGCATTGCGCTGGAGGCCCGTCGTCTGGATCAGGTGCAGGAGTGTCTGGCCCGCTCGACCGACGTGTCGGCGGCGCTGGCCTACTGCTTTGAGATCTGCAAGACCGTGGTGACCAACCGCCACTTCCGTCTGAAGGTGTTCGAGGTCATGTTGACGGTGTATCGCTCGCGTCCCACGCAGGATTACGCCAGTGTCTGCCAGGTGTTGCAGATGCTGGACAACCACTTGGAAGTCACCAAGATCTTGGATCAACTGGTGCGTGGCAACGACCGCGACGGCCTGATTGCCTACCAAGTGGCCTTTGACCTCAACGAGAACGAGAACCAGAAGTTCCTCATGAGCATCTACCATTCGCTGCCCAGTCCGCCTTCTGCTGCAGCGGCGACGGACGCGACGTCGACGGCGGAGGAAGGGAAGACGGAGGCGGAGACGCCAGTAGCGCCCGTCGCTTCGGTGCCGGCTACGCCCCCGCCGGTTCCCGCTGGAGCCTGTGCCGACTACTGGGAGAAGCTGGCGAAGCTGAAGCTGATCCTGTCAGGCGAGTTCCTGGTGGACCTGACGCTGGACTTCCTGCACCGTCACAGCGACTCGGACCCGCTGGTCATGAAGACCATCAAGACCGCCGTGGAGAACCGCAACTCGGTGCTGCACCACGCGGCCGTGG
>MBAC02005064.1:0-16391 GCA_001712635.2 Nothophytophthora sp. Chile5
GATGCTATTCAACAGCTGGCGATGGGCGAGAAGTTTACTGTCAGTTTGTGTCGGTTAAGGTCAAACTTCAACTCTCGAAAAGGTTTACTGTCTGTTGTCAGTTTCATTTAAACGTTGACAGGCCTACGGCTGGTTGACCGCGCTCTCGCAGCGTCGTCCAGCTGCGAGTCACTTCGCGATTGGGCCCACCACACGACCACTCGCTGCGCTGCCTTACGTGCGTGCACTCGCGGATTCAGATCTGCGCGCCACGCTCAAGCCCGTGAACTGTCCCCAACGTTAGACGGTGTCTGGCGCCGATAGACACTGCCTATCCGGATATCGCGCGCAGACGAGCACGTTTGCAACGTCCGCCGGGAAACATCCACCTCGCGATCTGCAAAACGCCAGCGGGAAAAGCAGCTACGTCTTGAATAGAAAAGGACGCGAATTGCACGTGGCCTATCCAGTTGCAACTTGCAAAGCATGAACCACATGTTAAGTAACATGGTCATAACCCCGGCTCCGGCTCCGGCCCCGACCGCGCGGACCGTCCGCACTCCTCCGCGTCCGCGCCCGCAGCCAGTGTCCAAGTCGAGCCGCAGTCCCCTGGCCATGAGCCGCACGGCCGCATCCAAGACCACGGGCCACGCGCCGTCCGCGCGGATGCTGGACCGCATGCACGAGGCGGCCGCAGACCTCGCCGCGCTGGCCACGGCGTCCGCAGGCTGGCGGTTCGCCGGCGACCGCAACGGCACGCAGCTCTTCGAGATGGCGGGCCGCAGTCTGCCGCCGAGCGTGAGCACCGTCCGCAAGTTCGGCCGCGGAGCCGGCCACTCGTCGGACTTCTACCTCGTCCGCGCAGACGTCCGTGTCCGCGCGGACGTGGGGAGCATGTTGGATTTACTACATTCGTCCACCACGGAGGAGTTCCGCCTCGTTGCGCGTCAGATCTTCCAGCATCACTTCCACAACGGCGTCACTATCGACAAACTCACGTGCACGACGCCGCCGCCGTTCGCTCCAGAAACGGAGGAAGCCGACAATGACGGAGCGTCCAACATGGCTCGCCGCAGCTTCTCGCAGGACGACGCGTACTCCGTCAACTGGCTCACGCTCCTAGACGGCGACAGTCGACGGGACTTCACGCTCGTCAGCTACCAAGACGCGTTCCTCCGGTCTCCAGACGAATCCAACACGGCGTTGACTCGTGTTGGACGGGGCTACACGACCGACGTGGACCCCGCGCAGCCGCCCAACCCCGACCTCGTGGCCGTGCACGTCCTAAGTAGCGTCAACTTCCAGGACATCCCCGAGCTGCCGCTGCCAGAGTCCACGGACCGCTTGCATCTCCGGAACTCGGGCTTCGTCATTGAGCCTACGGCGGATCCTGGCGTTCTACGGATGTCGCTCTTGCTGTCGCTACTGCCCACGAAGAGCACCCTCCGCAACACTAAACGGTACCAGCGCTGGCTGCAGACGCTCGCCAGTTGCATAGGCAACTTGGCGCAGACTGTCCGTCCGCAGGTGTCGGTGCAATGCCTCGACAAACGTTCCTGGAAGGCGAGCGACCACTGCTTCATGTGTCTCAAGATGTTCCGCACCTTCCGGCGCTGTCACCACTGTCGCTTCTGTGGCGAGGCGGTGTGTGGCGCCTGCTCCAGCATGGTGAATATGGCGGGGTACGCCATCAGTGGCGACGCTAGTGCAAGTCTGGGCGCTAGTGCAGCCAGTAGTGCCCTCTCGTCGCGTCGCCTGAGTGCCAGCACCGAAAGCCCCGGCGCCGATATCTGGCATCTGGAAGCCAGTATGGTGACCTCCAGACCGAGTAGCAGTCGAGGGGTCAAGGAGACGCGCGGCTGCAGCGCCTGTATCGCGGATCTGCAGCAGAATCTGGCCATGTCAGCGACCATGTCGACGGTTATGAGTCGACGATCCACTGCCAGTAGTTTCAGCGCCGGGCGGGCGGCGTTGCCGAGGTCGGCGACGAGTCTGAGCACCGAGGAGGACGATGTTGTATCGTACAGCAGTGCCGACGAGCTGGATATTGGACGGCTGGGCTCGCTAGCTACTTATCAGAGCTCGGAGCGGATGCGACGGCCTCAGCAAGCGGCGGAGATGAAGGAGGAGCCGATGGACGAGTTCCCGTTGAAGGCGGAGGAGCTGCAGGACAAGTTCCCGGCCGTGGACGAGCCGGCGCCGCCGAGATTCCGCAACGTGTCGGATCCGGATCAACTGCGGAGGATGCGGAATGGCTCGGATCCGGAGCTGGTACTGCGTCTCAAGGACAAGCAGAGCATGATTTCCATGTCCACAGCCAGCAGCTCCTTCTCGCGGACGTCGTCGCACGACCAGCTGGACAGCGCGTCACAGTACTCACGAGGCACCAACTTCTCGGCCACGTCGGACGCGTCCTCGGCCGGCGATTTGTCCCGCGATCCGGACATCCTCGCGCTTGCCGGACTCACGCTCAAACCCTCGTCAACGGCGGTGGAGGAGCCGTCGGACTGCTCGAAGCAGATGAAGGAGCAGGTCCCTGAGGAGCCGGAGAAGGAGCAGGAGGCGGAGGCGGAAGCTCACGCGCTCCAGACTCAAGCGCAGAAGGTGGAGAAGGTCCAGGAGGAAGAAGAAGACGTCTTCAAAGAGGAGGTGACGTCCTCCGCGTGGCCTGGCAGCAGTCGCAGTAACGTCAGCTCTAGTTCTGCTAGTGCGGAGGCTCGGCATCGCAGCAACACGGCGAGTTTGCGGCCGGAACGACGGATGCTGCATCCTGCAGACGTGCTGCGGCATCGTAGCCAGACCACGGCGTCGATGGCGTGGAACACGGCGGCCAACGTGTCGCTCTCGTCCGCCACGTCAGCGTCCACGCCGAGCGAGAGCAGCAGCCACAGCAGCAGCTCCGAGGTCGTGAAGCCAGCCAAGACGACGACCCGACCGGCCACCGGAGGGACCTTCCACTTCTCCATGATGAACAGCCAGCCGAGCAGCGCCACCGCAGCCATCGTCGCAGCTGTGGCCGCCGTGGGGACCCCGCTGCAAGCTCCGACAGCTCCGACGCCAAAGCCGAGGCCGGCGACTCCGGAGCCAGTGGAGACCGTAGTACCTACCCCGTCGCCGACGACCTACATGGGCAGCAGCAAGATCTACCTGTCTACGGCGGCTCGACGAGGCTCGGCGCCCAAGCAGATGCAGATGATGACGCGCCTGCCAGCCACCATCTCCGAGGGCAGCGTGAGCGGCCCGGCGGAGCGGAACGACATGATTATGCTGCCTCCGAAGCAGCCGACCGCCGCGGAGTTCGTGCTCTTCTCGGACTCGGAGCGCGAGTCCATTCTCACGCGGCCGGACGACGGCAACGACATGATCCCGCTGGACTTCTAGGAGGGGATAGATGGCAGGAGAGCCGCAGCTCGAGTTGAAGAGCTGGCGGATAAGGAGCGTGATTTATAATAACTTCGGACATCGGTTCCCACTCAGAATGCCACCACCCCTTCCTGTACCAATGCCTGAGCTCAGGCCGTCCTAGGGAGACGCTTGCTTCGAGCCTCCTCCTCGCATTGCTGCGCGAAGACGCGTCGTGGACACTAGTCACGGCCTCGCTCTCGAGAACGCACGCGGTCGAGGCTGACGGCGGAGTTGGCACTGGAGTAGAGTCGGCATGTTCTTCGAGGCGTTCGCGTCGCGGTTCGCAGTCATACGGGGACAGCCATGAGAGCGACAATGGAGGACGCTGTGAGTTTTGAGCGTCCGCTTTCTAATAACTTCGGACATGCTATAATACTGTATACCTGGCTAGTGAACTGCGTTTGTATTTTTGAGTTTTAGTAAATACTTCGGAAAGTAATTTTTAGCATGTGGATGCAACATTGCAACATTCTTTTATGTTCTGTGCAAGTTAAGGATATCCGTATTTTACAAGCTGGGCCAACGCGTTGACAGGTCGAGCCTCCACTTCAACGCTGGGTGCTGGCTGTTCTCTGTCGTGCTGCGCATCATGCTGTCGATCTCCATACCGATTGGCTCCCTCGATGGCCACCACGCGCGCGTCACGCGGCCTTTGAGCTGAAAGTATCAAACGAGCTGAAGTCTTGCAGCAAGACACGCAGCCAAGACGTGACGTGGCATTCGTATAAGATGGCAAGTTGTTAAAAAATACCGAAAGGAATTCTATTTTGCTTCCGCAATATATTAGCAATACTTCGTGTGATGCAATGCAACATTGTGAATGATTCTTCTTTAGATTATCCAAATGCAAGCGTGTATTTTGCACATGCACACACGCGTTCAAAGCTCATAGTAGCCTACGAAGATATTTACTTATTCGTATACATACCGAAAATATGCATACCGATACTCCAACTTTGATGTGTGTATGCGTGTGACTATTGTTGCGATGGTAGAGCTATTGTTTCCGAAGAAAAGAGATTGGCCGTATGAAAGGATATACTTCAGTGCTGTAACTTTCATCCGAATGAAGAATATCTTCCTTACCATCTGATATTATCCTTCCCAATAAAAAAAGAAAGGCGGAGGTGGAGATGCTGCCTCGGAATGATGCACTCTCCATGCTGGACTGAAGAATGACGCGCGAGCACAGCAGCGGCCGCCGTCGCCCTCGCCGGCAGCGGCTCAACAAAGCGGAACCCACCGCAGGCCATTCTCCAAGTGGCGTTGCTCGATCGGGTGCCACTTCCTCGAGCCTCCCAATGAGTCGGACGGCCCAGTGCAAGACGACGGGGCATGCGCCGGCCGCGCGGGTCCTCCGACGAGTCCGTGAGGACGCCACGGACATGGCGCTGCTGGTCACATCGACGCCGGCGGACGCCTGGAAGTTCGTGGACGAGAAGAACAACTGCCGCCTGTATGAGCTCACGGGCGAGTCGCTGCCTCGTTGCATCAGCACCGTCGACACGTTCGGGTCCGGCGGAGGCGGCCATGCGTCCGAATTCTACATGGTGCGCGCTGTGACCACACTGGACGCCGATATCGACGAGCTCCTGGCGTTCCTCAAGACGTCACACAGCCAGGAGTACCAGGAAGTCATGCGGAGACTCTTCGCGAACCTGATGGAGAACGGCGTGACGCTGGACAAACTCACGTGTACCACGCCTCCAGCTTCGGCCCAAGACCCGGAGAGCGCGAGCGGCGACTGGCGCAGCTTCACGGAGGACGACGCGTACAGTGCCAACTGGCTCACCTTGCGTTCACTCAACAAATTGGGCGGCGTGGATTCCTGCCACGACTTCACCATGATGTGCTATCAAGATATTTTCGAGCGCCATCCGGACAAGAGGGTGGATCGGTTGGGCATGCGTGCTGGGCGTCGAGCAGTGCACGATGACGCGCCTGGAGCCGCGCCCCGCTCTCTAATCGGAGTGCACACGTTCTCCAGTATGAAGTTCTCGGACATCCCGGAACTCCCCAAGTCGTCGAAGACGGAGCGTCAGCACTTCCGCAACTCGGGCGTGGTCGTGGAGAGCACGAACGAGCCCAACACTGTGCGCGTGAGTCTGTTCCTGTCGCTCATGCCCAACCGCAACATCCTCAAGACGGTGACCGCCAGTCCACGGATCCGAGCAGCGCAAACGCAAGGCAGTTCACTATCGAAGAAGTACGTCAAGTGGCTGCAACTACTGGCTGCGAGTCTTGGCAACTTGGCCGAGCCGGAGAAACCGGGCGTGACTATCGAACGCCTCACCAAGATGGCGTGGGTCGAGAGCGACCACTGCTTCATCTGCCTTAAGATGTTCGGCAAGTTCACGATGCGGCGCTGTCACCATTGCCGTTTCTGCGGCGAAGCAGTTTGCAGTTCGTGCTCGGGTTTCATTAATATGGCGGCGTTTGACGTGTCCTACTTGGAACGCAGCGGCAGCAACAGCGGAAGCCATGGGCCAAGCGAGGAATACGCGGAGACTCGGGGCTGCGTGACGTGCATCGCCGAATTGCAGATGAACCTGTCGCCCACGACCCACAAAAGCAGCGACTTCTGACGGAATGGACGAGAGGGGGAGAGCGGAGCCGACGGTAGCTTTGCGGCGGCAGATTGATTAGAAGGAAGAGTTGAAGGTGTACGAAATGGAATGTACAAAAGTATAACGCAGAAGACTCGAAGTTGCGGCGCATTTGCGGTTTTGTATTAGGTATATCGATATCCTTAGCGAAACCTGAGATTGTGTTTTGTGTTTTATGTTTTATAATGCATGCTGCCCCACAACCGAGAGCGCAACGCCGGAGATGCGAGATATCCATCATACTGCGGCGCTGGTGCGTCTCGATCCTGCTTCCTTGGCATTCAAGCAGGACCGAATAGCAATCCGACCCGAGGCTGTATTGGTGTTGGGCTGGATCCGGCTTCAGGCCAGTCTGGAAGAAAAGGAACCCAAAACGTTTCTGGCCATGAGGCAAGCGGTCAATCCCGTCCCGCAGGCGGTGGGCAGCACGGAGTTCCGCTGGCGGAGAAGCGTTAAAAATGATCTGATGCTCCATTATAGCAGCGCCTCTGACGAGAAACATGTGGGGAGAGAACGAGTGAGCCATTGGAGTCAGTGGGGGAGCAGGTTGGAGCCAGCCAATCAAGCTTGTGACCACTCGATAGCCAGGAAAACTCCGACACTTGTAGCACCACGATCGATTTGACAGGATCTCGTATCGGATAGCAAGCGCCAAGCAGCAGCATCTGATGATACGACTCGCGAGTCGCGCAACCAAGCGAGAGACGGAACTTCTGTGTGGAAATATTGATGCGAGGGGCCGAAGGACGGGAGGAGCGTCTGTTTCGCTGATGGGCGACGCCACTTCGAGGCGTGACGCGGCGGGGAACACCCGATTTGAGCCTTCGGTGTGCCGCGGCTCTGCCTGACCGATCAGGCCGGAGAGTGGAAGCGGCCGGTTCGGAGTGCACACCATGCCATGAATGTATGCGAGGGCAATAAAACTCTTTTATGGAAAAGTTAGTGCATTTTCAAGATAAGTCAAACCCAAGTGAATTTCCGAATGCATTTTTGGAGTTAATACATTCAAAATAAATGAAGATACAAATACTTAGCATATATATCGGAAAACTTATCATCCAGATGCTTGGTCCTAGCTTCTGGCTGACTCACTTTGATCCATTTATTAGATAAACTCTTGGTTTTCAACGCAGGTGTACAGCTGCCATAGGGGTGAGTTAGGGAATTGAACATACCTTCAGAACGCACCTAAGACTAGGCTTTAGCTGGTGAAAGACTCATACCTGCAGCCTTCGTGGATCAAACGCTACGTCAGCGCGAAGTTGTCGTTTCATCTTTTCCTGCTCAAGGTTAGCTGGGCAGTCAGTTGTTTTTCAAAAATGTATCTACCGTTTAGAGGTACATGTTGAATTCGTTGTGGCCCCAGAGATAAATATCCCCATCATGGAGGTTTCCATCTTGATTTGCACTACATCACCTGGCTGATAGTGGTGCGCTCTCTCCATCGAACGCTCGGTTTTAGGGTATTGGTAAGTCAGTTCTGCGTTATCAAGATATGTTGTGGCTGCGACTTCAGGCAGCATTGATCCAGTCGCCACCTTTGGCAGGAGTCCCGTGCAGCTTGTCAATGTGTATTTTCACCGTGTAGTCATCTTCGGCAGGGGTTGTTGCCTTGCAACCTGTTCATACCGATACCGGAAATACATCATAATTCTCCGAATATTATTATGCTACAGCACTTCAAAGAATTCTACAGTTTGAAAATTAGTATGCTAGAAACGGAGCGACCGCCTAATTCCCGACCAGCTTATCAAAGGGTGTACGACAAAGCATTGCATCAATGTGAATCCAATAAAACGATACGGTACCGGTGTTAATACCAACATATTATGTATCGCTAATAACGTTACGAACAGATCTCTCGGTATGGACATAATTGCTCGGGCTGCTTGGCGCGCGCATAGCATAACTGACAGCGCACGGAAAAGCGCAGACCTGATACCAAAACCAAATGGTTTAACCGTGGAGACACACACACACACACACACACTTCAACATCCTCACGAGCGCAACGCTGCGCACTTGTCACCAGACGAGTGGCATCCGTGGACCAAACATCTGATCTCTGCAATGCGCACGAGCTGCTGGACGGTCCGCCGTTTCACGGGGTGCTCTGGGTGCCCAGGCCATATCGTTAAAATTGAGCTTTCTTCTGGATAAGTAACTTCTGGCTTTATTCTTGACATGCAAGGGCGAGTTACGCCAAAATAGCCACGTTTGTGCAATCGTGCAACCACTCGTAACGGCAAGATCAGAAAATCAACACGATAATATCTTGGTCCGGGTGGCGAAAATCAACACAGAAGCCAGCAGCGCAAATAAATGACGATAAATTCCCGCTAAACCGAGAATACATTCCTCGATTGCAGAAACATGCTGGAACATTTTGCTTCCGACTCGCAAATTCCGAGACAACAACAAAACGAAAAGAATCAGATCATAGGCATAGTGGTCTCGAATGAAATCGGACTGGCGAATGCCAAACATCCAGAGGCTTGGGAGGGGGACGACCGCGTGCAACGCATCGC
The DNA here is from genome assembly GCA_001712635.2 of Nothophytophthora sp. Chile5. Classification (NCBI taxonomy): domain Eukaryota; phylum Oomycota; class Peronosporomycetes; order Peronosporales; family Peronosporaceae; genus Nothophytophthora; species Nothophytophthora sp. Chile5. The sequence continues at coordinate 8,519 of MBAC02005064.1, forward strand.
GTGGCGTCTGCATGCAACTTGCCTTCGAATCAGAGCGCCAACGGAGTCAGACCCCGCCCGCGTACGCTCGCACCAGCCTCGCAAGCGCATCCGCCTCCTCTTTCGCTTTCCAGTCGGTTTCTTCAGCTCAAACGCAAGGCGGAGTTGGCCCACTCCCGTCCTCAGTTTCCCCAAGAAACGTGCCTTCTTCTAAATTTTATAAACATTAAGCATGCTTATAAAACGGCATTGTTTTGCAATCCTGAAATGTATGTTTGGCATGGACATAAATGACTGGCCTCATCGAAATAAAACTGCAAGCGCGCGTTCGGTCATCGAAGAAGGATGTGGCAAGTCGCCGCTCTGGCTCAGACTGGCCAGTAAAGCTGCACTATCCTCTCCAAGGCGCGGCACCATGCCGCTCCTGTGTCGCCGTCTTCCAGCCGCCCTCATTTAAAGCGAGATCCCTTCAGTTTTCGTTACCTAAGGTAACTTACCTTCCAATAAATAACATTCTGCTCCTGCGGAAAGTTTTCCAAAACAATCTCCAAATAGGGGGATGCGTCTCGCCGCAATACATGTAGGCGGCGGGGATGGAGCTCCGACGAAGAAAAGCCCGCGGCTACGCTCGGCGCCCACCGCCTGAACGCTTGCACCCGCCAAGTCCCAGGCGTATGTACCAGCGTCTTGGCTTCAAAGACTCCCCCGTTTACGGAGACCAGACCATCCTCGTAGCTCCCTCCCTCCCTCTCCTTCCGTCATTTGCAGACTCGCCGGCTCGCTGAAAGCTCTCTCTGGGCATTGCAAAATCGGGATTTTGGCGCTATTTTGGCGCTATTTTGCGCTAGTAAATTCTCCACACAGCATAAATTATGGCTCCGGAGCACCGCGGGGCGGCCGCCAAGCGAGCAGCGACGCCCTCGGCGCGCATTCTCCAGCGCGTTCGCGAAGACGCCACGGATCTGGCCGTGCTGGCCACGACCACGTCGCACGACTGGAAGGTCGTGAGCGACAAGAACGGCACGAAGCTGTACGAGATGACGGGCGAGTCCCTCTCCAGCCACGTGAGCACCGTCCGAACCTTCGGGAAAGGCGGCGGGGGCCATCCGTCCGAGTTCTACCTGGTGCGAGCGGCCGCCTCGGTGCGAGCCGACGTGAACACCATGCTGGACGTGCTGCGCACCAGCAACTCGGAGGACTTCCGCGGGATCATGAAGAAGCTGTTCGACAAGCAGTTCGAGAACGGCGCGGTCGTGGATTCCCTGAGCTGCACGACGCCTCCGCCGTTCGCGCCGAGTCCGGACGCCAACCGAGCCAACGGAGGCAACGGCTGGCAATTGTTCAGCGAAGACGACGGCTACAGCGCCAACTGGCTCACGCTGCGAGCCTTCAGCAAGCTGGGCGGCCTGGACGGCCACCGAGACTTCACCATGGTCTGCTACCAGGACGTCTTCGAGCGCACGAACCTCAGCGATCGGCTGGAGCGGGTGGGGCGGCGAATGGCTCGCGACCCGCAGCGGCAGCAGCCGATCACCGGCTCCAAGCTGCTGGGGGTGCACACCTTCTCCAGCATGAACTTCCAGGACATCCCGGAGCTGCCCAAGTCCTCGAAAACCGATCGACTCCACTTCCGGAACTCGGGGGTGGTCGTCGAAGAGCTGGACGAAGACGCCGAAGGGCCCAGCGTTCGCGTGAGTCTGTTTCTCTCGCTCATGCCGTCGAAGCTCGTGCTGAAGGAGGTCTCGCAGAGTCCGCGGATGCGTGTGGCGCAAGCGGCCGGCGGAGAAGTGGCCAAGAAGTACCGCAAGTGGCTGCAGACGCTGGCGCAAGGGGTCCAGCTCCTGGCACAAGCAGCCAAGCCGGCGGTGACCATGCAGCACCTGAGCAAGATGACGTGGACCGAGAGCGACCACTGCTTCCTGTGCCTCAAGACCTTCCGGACGTATCGCCGTCGCCACCACTGCCGCTTCTGCGGGGAGGCGGTGTGCGGCTCTTGCTCGGCGTTCGTGAACATGGCGGCGTTCGACGTGAACTACGGGCAAGGGGGCGGTCTGGACGAGGCGGTGGCCTTGGGGCAGCACCGGAAGCTGGAGGTTCGAGCGAGGAGTGACGGCAGCGCGTCGCCCAACACTGCTGGCGTGAGCAGCGAGGAGTTCATGGAGGCTCGAGGCTGCACCACGTGCGTCTCGGAGCTGCAGATGAACCTCACCATGCTGGCGCATGCGAATCGCAGTCAGCAGAACAGCAGTCTGTACAGCAGCAGCAGCAGCGGCAGTCTCTCGCAGCTGGTGAACGCTCGGACGAAGGGCGGCGACGCAGCGGATGGAGACTCGCGGTACTCCAACTACAGCGGCCGACAAGGCCCTCCACCCCCGTACCCCAGCGCTCAGCGTCGTCGAGAAGGCGGCTCGGACCGAGAAGACCAAGTGATGCCCATGCGAGCGGGAGACTACCAGCAATACCAGCAGTACTCGGGCCAGAAGATGAGCTTCTCGACCATCAGCAGCTCGTCCTACTCGGGTCTTTCACACGACGAGCGCGCGCAATTGGCGCTGTACTCCTCGACCAGTTCGGCGGAGTTCATGGGCAAAGCACCGCCGCATCAATCAGCCAGAGGCTCCAGCGCTACTCCGAGTAGCTTCTCGGCGTCGGATGCGTCGCTAAGTGCGTTCTTGGCGCGAGACCCGGATATCCTCGAACTGAACGGCCTCACCTTGTCGCCACGAGGCTCAATAGCTCCGAGTATGATGAGCGTCATGAACGACGATGAGCACATGGACATGATGTACAAACGCAAGTCTTCGGTGGATCACCGCGCGAGCTACGCGACGACAGCGGCTACGAACGAGGGTAGCAACCACAGTCAGTTCCACTTCGCCAATATGACGGCTCAGGAGGCCCAGCAGACCGCGTTGCTGGTGAATGAAGCCGCAGCGCGAGGCAACGTCCGAGCGGGAGGGCGCCCGCCACTCACCGGTCGGCATCAGCCCCAGTATCAGCCGGATTTCGAGCCAAGCCCGGGGCCTCCAGCCAACCGGAAGCTCTTCAGCATGGCTCGAGTCAATGGAGGAGCTGTCTCGTCCCCGGTGCACTCGGTGCACTCGTCCTACTCGTCAGGTAGCGGCCACAGCGACCTGATCCACTTGCCGTCGGCTAAGGCACCGCCCCCGCCACCTACCCAGGGAGACTTCGTGTTCTTCAACGACAGTCGACAGACGCAGGTTCTCAACCGCACGGAAGGGGCTCAAGATATGATCCCACTCACCTTCTAAGCCGCTTTCGCGGGGGATAAGAAGCCAATGGAAGCAGGAAACCGTGAGTTGTAGCGCTATTTATCATGCAACAATGAAGGAAGAAGCACTGGTGGCCAGTGCCTCACTGCTCGGTTTTGAGGTCGTTGGGGTCGTTTTCCTGCTGCTGGATGGAGCTTTGCGGCTCTTCCGGGGGTCGAAGCTGCTGCTCCTGCTGGTTTTCAGAGCTGTCAACCTCCTCGCTCTTGTCTGGCGTCTTGTCCGGCGTCTTGTCTGGCGTCTTGTTGTGCTCTTGCTGGTCCATTCGCCGCTGCTTCTTGAGGCGCAACTCCCTCAAGAAGTCCTCGAACGTGGTCAAATCCTCGAAGATCAGACCGGCGAACACTGCGTTCGGGTGCACGAACTCTTCTCCAGCCACCGTGAACGTATACCCAGCCTCCTCCTCCGTCTGCTGGTCTTCTCCATCGCTCGTCGTGTCGGAATGGTAGTCGTCACTGTCCAGATCCTCAACGTCCGGGGTCTGGAGCGCCAGGCCTTCCGTGCTTAACGCGATCGTGCGATGCAGCATGTGGCGATCGCAGGCGATGAACAAGACGTGGCACACGCAGTCGTCCGGCAAATGCCCCACATCCACCAGGAAGCTGCCCTCCAAAACAGTCTTCGCGTCAGCCAGCGAGCGACGCGAAGATGTGGCAGTAGACGCTGGAGCTTCAGTCTCCTCCGCCTCGTCCCGTAAACGGGTGACGCGTGCGTCGTAGTGCGGCTCGTCACCTCGAGCGTCGCCCAATTCTCGCCAGATGAGCTGGAAGTAGCCGGTCACGAAGGGCTCGGCTCGAGGCACACGATAAGTTACACGCAACGGCACATCTCGCTCGTGGACGTTGCCCATATTGCAAGCCTGGTCGCTTGCGAGGTGGTCGCGTTGCGGCTCGAAGGCCACGAAGCACTCGTCGACGCTAGGGACCTCTGCTTTGGCCACTAGCGAACGGAGCTGCAAGGTTTGAAGCTCCGTTTTCCGAGCGCGAAGGCGTTGCAACGCGAGACTCCGCCGACTTCGAGCCGTTGCGAACGTCGAGCCGATTGGCTGGTCAACAGCGACTTCTTCGGCGGAAAGCAAGAGCTCCGGTGGCACCAGATCAATGGGGAACAAGCCGAAGGCGTCGCGGGTCTGTAGCTCGAACTGCGCCGCATGGTGCTGCAGCACAAACGCCACGAAGGCCAAATTGCCAGTCGCACAGGCGCGATGACACGCCGACCAGCCGGCCGCGTTGTAGGAGGCTCGGCTGTCGTTGCTCTCGTTGTTGTCGGCGCCGGAGCTGGCGGCCGTGGAGCTCCAGGCCTCCGGTCGCGCCTGCAACAGCAGCTCCAGTGCGATCTGCAGCTGCTGTAGGTGCTGCCCGGTCTCCATCTCCGTCGCCACCACCGTGTGCACCGCCTCCTCCAGCTCCAAGGCCCATGACGCGTCCTTCGTGGCCGTCGACGCGTCGCTGGGGAGCTGGAGAAGCGTCTTGAGCCCGTGGATGTCGCCGTCCACCACGCAGTCCACCAGATTGCTCGACGTTGCCGCCCCCATTGCTGACGCTTGCTGCTCTGTCGTGGGCGACGTCGGAGACTGGCGAAGCTCCCGATCCCCATGCACAGCCAGAGAGCCATGCGTCCTTTCGATCGCGATCTTTTCCGTGGAAGATTCAAGGTAGTGTATACTGATGTATACGCCGTATACAGTCTCGATGAATTGTAGCCATGTTGGGTTTGGATACTTAACCGAGAGACTAGCACCTGCTTAAGTACGAGGATGATCACGGCGCGTCATCGCTGCCTTGCTTGGTCTGCTCGCGGCCAGCGAGAGCGCGTCGACGCTGCTTCTCGGTAGTCGCGTCTCGCGGTTTCCGCATCGCGTACTGATACAGCAGCAGCAGCGTGGCGGAGCGGACGCCGGCGATGCGACTGGCGGCGTGGATGGTGGCCGGCTGCGCTTGCTGCAGCTTCTCGCGCTCCTCGATGGAGATCATGGGCAGCTGGGCGTAGTCCACCCAGGCCGGGATCTGCACGTGCTGCTTCTCTCGGAAGGCGCGGATCTCCTGCTCTTGTCCTCGCAGCTGCGTGGCATACAGACACTCCGTCTTCATGAGCTCCTTGATCTCGTCAGGTAGCGCCTCGGCGTGTTCATACTCCGCTTCCCGCCAGATCCGCTCCATATCCTGAGGCGTCACATACGCGAACGCCAAGATCTGAGCCGCGCTGCGCTTCACGCCATCCAGGCCGACCTTGACCCCGTAGCGGTTCCATTGGTGCGGGTCACACACAAACGCAGCCAGAGCCTGACGCGCACGCGTCATAGCCGTCTCCTTCCGTTCCAGCGCGGCCATCCGGTCCCTCGGGATGCCTGCGCCATGCTCGAAGGCCTTCCGAGTCAGGCGCAAGTCGGCGTTGTCAGATCGGAGCAGTAGGCGGAACTCCGAGCGAGAAGTGAACATCCGATAGGGCTCCGTAGTGCCCAGAGACACCAGATCGTCGATCAAGACGCCCGTGAAGGCGTCAGCGCGATCCAGAACCAGTGGCTCACGGCCCAGAGCGCCCAGTCCGGCGTTCATCCCTGCCACAATCCCTTGAGCCGCAGCCTCCTCGTACCCCGTAGTGCCATTGATCTGACCGGCTAGATACAACCCCGACAGCTTCTTGGTCTCGAGCGACGGATGCAACGACCGCGGGTCCACGTAGTCGTACTCGACGGAGTATCCGGCACGAACAAGCTCCACCTTCTCCAGTCCTTTGATGGTTCGGAGCAAGTCGAGCTGCAGTTTCTCAGGCAAAGCTGTGCTGATGCCGTTCGGGTACACAACGTGAGTGTTGAGTCCTTCAGGCTCCAGCCACAGCTGATGGCGCGAACGGTCCGAGAAGCGGACCACCTTGGCGTCGATTGACGGGCAGTACCGCGGTCCGACGCCTTCTCCGTCTCTTCCGCCATTGTATCTCGGCAACATGTCCAGGTTATCGCGAACGATGCGATGACTGTCTTCATTGGTGTATGTGGTGTGGCACACGACCTGTTGATCTGCGAGTGGCACGGGCTTGTGCTCGTTCAAGAAGGAGAATGGCGTAGGTGGGTCGTCGCTTGGCTGGGTCTCCAGTCCCGTGTAGTCGATCGTCCGTCCGTCCAATCGTGGAGGCGTCCCAGTCTTGAGGCGGCCTAACGGGAACTGCAAGCGCTCGAGTGTCTGTGCGAGTCCGACAGCCGGTGGCTCCAGGCCATCGGAATCGCGCATATGCCGCCCCGCCGGGATGCGGATGTCTGGTCCTTGGTAGATCATCCCGCGTAAGAACGTCCCGGTCGTAATGACCACACTGGAGGCTTGGATCTCCCGGCCCGAGGAAGTTGTCACGCCTCGCACACGCTCCTTGGCTTCGCTTCCAGATTGTGGCTCTAGCATCAGGTCTTCCACGCCGTCCTCTACAAGCCAGAGGCCAGGCAGCTCTTGAAGCGCACGCTGCATGCCCCCCTGATACAGATCGCGGTCCATTTGCGCTCGAGGACCACGAACCGCCGGGCCTTTGGCCGAGTTCAGCATCCGGAATTGGATGCCGGCGGCGTCCGCCACCTGTCCCATCAGGCCGCCTAACGCGTCCACTTCACGCACTAAGGTGCCTTTCCCCACACCACCGATTGACGGCTGCATACAGGCACCAACAGAGCCACAGCAGCATCATTAGCGGCCAGTTTCCAACGCGACAGCTCGGGTTTCGCCACCAATCCGTACATTGCACGACATTTCACCGATCGTGGCCAGTTTCTGCGTCACCAGCGCCGTCTTGGCTCCTGGAATCACCAAGAAAGCCATGCAAACGCGCAGCAGAAGCCGCAGAAACGCACGCATTAGTACACTTCCAAGCCCAGCGAAACGTCAGGAAGGCGGACGTACCGGTCCTCGCGGCGGCCGCGGCAGCTTCACAGCCGGCGTGGCCGCCACCCACCACTACCACGTCGAAGCGGTCGGGAAGTGCAGCGCTGCTCAGCGCTCGGAGCAAGCCACGACGCGCCGACAGCGCGACGGAAGGCCGTCGCTGGCGCAGCATCCGCGTCAACATGCTGCGTCTTGATGGGCGAAGCGTCAGTGGCTGGCCATCGACCAGGTCTGGAACCCAAACTAAGGAGCGGTTACTAACCGAGTAGCCTATCGTTCGATGATGGGAATACCGATATAGGATGGTTATTGTCGACCAACCGACACATATACCGGTATCTTTCCTATCGGTACCTCAACTTGAAGCCGTTTCGGACGTATACCAAACACGTATACTGAGTCCAGTATACCACGACATCTGAGTCCTGAAGTCACAAAGCGGCGTGGCTCCTCAGAGCGTCAGTTCACAACGTATCAAACCCCGCAACATGCCGTCTGCCGCCGCCGCCGACGCGTCTCCGTCGCCCTCCGTGGCTCGCATGCGCGCCATCGTGAGCCACATCTCCTCCGGCGGAAGGGCGTCCTCCCCTCCCTCCTCCCCCTCCCCTTCGCCATCGCCACCGCTGGCGCTGAGTCCCGCCACGCGCTGGAACGGCTGGGGCTACGCAGACACGCAGCTCTTCGTGAACGCGCACAAGGTGATCGAGATCAGCGGCGCGCGCTACGCCGAGGTGTTCCAGA
>MBAC02005068.1:0-15996 GCA_001712635.2 Nothophytophthora sp. Chile5
GACGAGTTCCCCAAGTTCATGGCGGATCGCGAGGTGGTGGAGCAGTGGCGCCAGACGTTCGCGTTGTACTTCGGCGAGGTGCAGGGCGAGCCGACGCCCGGGTTCCTTGGCGTGTACCCGGGTCTGTAAGTTTGGAGCGACTATGTCGACGGGTAGTCGATGGATACTGAGGCAAGCGGCCTGGTAAACTAATCGCTCATGTACACGCAAGGCGTCGTACCTGATGCGCGCATCAGCGATACAACAACAACAATACAAAAAGCTAACAGTGAAATTGTTGCCGAACGGAGCCTGCTCTGGTGAGATTTCTTGAATGGTGGACTGCTTTGTAAGAAACAATGGCTTGCTTGGTGATACGGTACTAGTTTCAGACTGCAACGCGACCGGGCCACCTAGTGCTGGCAAGGACTTCGAATCGTGCGGCAACATCCGCGATGGCATCCGCTTCAAGGAGAATGGTCGAGGTCATAAACAACGCGCATCTGGTATGGCAGTAGCGGAGATCTAGATCCGGCCTCAAAGCACTGCTATCAAGGATCCCGATATCAAACGTGATGCTGTCCGGCTTGATGCGTGACGTGAGCTGTGCCTTCAAGACTCACCCCAAGAATGGGCAAAGTGTAACAAAACGGCGGATCTAACTGGATTTTATTAGATGCACCTCTTTCGAAGCATTTACGCCGTCATTTCTTGCGTCGGCATCCCTCTTCCTAATGAGAAAACTGAGACAAAAACTCCCTTTCACCAGGATTTGCTCTGTCATGTCAACAAACATGAGTGGCGTCTTACAAACCGGGGTGGACACCAAGGAAGCCAGGGCTCGGCTCGCCCTGCACCTCGCCGAAATACAGAGAAAACGTCTGCTTCCACATCTCCACCTTCTCGCGGTCCTCCATGAACGCAGGGAAGGCGTCCATGTTGGCCTCCGGGATATCCCAAGGGTGATCCGTGCCGATGTCAGTGCGCACAGTCGTGTAGACCACCGACGTCTGTGCCTCCTCGGACACGGCCCAGTTCATGAACAGCTTCGCCGCGGCCGGGTGCTTCGCCTCGGAGAGGATGCCCACGCGCTGGCCCCAGCTGAGATACTCGGTGCCGTTGCCGCCCACGAACTCGATGGGAGCACTGCCGCCACTCGTGCCCACGCCAATCACCGACTTTCCCGAATCCACAAATTCGCCCGCGAAGTTGGTGCCACGGTTGAAGGTGATGTTTTGGTTGGACATGCTCGTAACCCAGTCCCAGCCATACTTCTCGACGTAGCGGGTGTACAGGAACAGCACCGCGTCATCGTCGTTGGGGTACGACGAGGCGATCTTGCCGGCCCACTCCGGGTTCGTCAGGTCCGCCGGAGTCGTGGGAGGCGCCAGGCCGTCAAGCGCACTCGAGTTGTAGATGTAGCCGAACGTGAAGATCGTGTAGGCCATCCAGGCACCGTTCGTGTCCTTGAGGTCGTCGTAGATCTGCGAGAAGTTGGCCGGCTTGTACTCGAGCAGCTTGCCCTCCTGCGCCCAGCGAGTGAAATCCTGCAGCGTCTGCAGCGCCACGACGTCAGGGACGAGCGTGTCCGTCTCCAGCTGGTTGTCGATGCGCACGTCGTGGTACTTGCTGTAGTCGACGACCATCGTGAAGTTGATCTCCGGGAAGCGCTCCTCGAAGGCCGCGTGCAGACTGTCCTGCTGGGTGGGGGTGTCTCCTCCGTGGTACATGACGAGCTTGCCGCCTTCGGCGATGGCGTCGGCGTAGAGCTCGTCAATCGTCTTCGTCTCCTCCTTGGCCACGGCGGTGACACCGCTGGCGACCAGAGCCCACATCACGGCAAGTGGGGCAAAGAACTGCATCGTGGAGATGTCGAAGACTCGTAGGGTTTTGCGATCCGAAGCAACTTGAGGTGGAAGCAGTAAGTTTGAGAATGAAAGTGCTGTCCGCGGCTCTCGAGTGGCTTGACCAGTTTCAGCAGTGAGTGGGGGTGATTTGTGTCGTTTCAAGTCCAGGTAACGTTATCCCAGATAGTCCTGCTCCCTTGGCCAGCTGCAAGTCGGTAAACCTTACATGGCCCAGTCGCAAGCATTGTAGGTTATTGGAGAGATCCAGTATTTTCTGTTCGAGATCGAAAGGCTGGTCCAACCGTGGAGCCAAGCAAATGCTTTGCATCAGTGTTTGTCCAGCCCAAATATGTCCGGTATCCATAAGTTAGCACGAATGCGCGGTGATGCAAGCAGAGCTCCGGTGGATGATCACGGGATCATGCAGGCGCTGATCCCCGAAATCGGTTGGCGCAAGCCACGTGAGCCTTTACGCAATGTCATCTGGTTTCGTGGACCGCTTGGTTATCATTGCAGATTTGAGCACGACTATTGATCGAGCGGTGTGGAGGTGCAAATTATTTTCTGTGTCAAATGCGAAGGATACGATGGCGACCAGAAATATTCCAATCGTGCCACTGAAATGGTTTGAAGAAATCCTGCGCTTTTGTCCAAGTCTTGATACAAAAGATGAGTCAGATTTGACGCGTCTACGTTGCACCCCCGCTGTCTTGCTGCCTGCCTGCGTGTTGTTTTAACATGCAATTTCAGTGCCGCCATCCCACTCCTGGTGCATTTGGAAGGGCGACCGATCTCTGACGATCTGCGGCGCCTGCGAAGTGTAGAATCCCCTGGCTCAATTGCTGTGAGCGAAGGGCAAGGAGCCGACGGATATCGAGCTCCGAACAGCGCAATTGAACGATTGGAGTCTATCCACTTGAGAGGCAGACACCTCCGCTGTCTTTCGGCGCGCACACTCTGCTATCCAGCTTACGCGATCTACCTTTAAAATACGGGATAGCTGTGCGGGTCAATGCCGTATCTGCATGTTTGGATTACAGCTCAGTTGGGCACACGCCAGCTGGATTCTCAATAAACGATTGTGCTTGCACGATCGTTGGATCATACTCCGCCTCTCGTACTGCCGACAACGATTACTATGCGCCGGCATCGGCAGTGGCTGCCAGTCAAGCGCACGCCTGCAGACTGACACCATTCGTGCCATCTTCTCGGCTGCGATGCTTTCATGTTAGCACTTGGTGTGTATGTAAATAGACGAACGCACGGCTGTGTGGAGTTCTTAAACTCTGAGATGGCAGCAGCCGATTTGGTGACCGAAGGAGGGCGATTGACACGAAATTCCCAGCGCAGTCAGCAGAGCACCTACACACTTTTTGCTTTGATCACGTAGATCGCGATAAAACGAGCCATGTTGAAGTGGCCAGCTACAACGATACGACGGATCTGATACCGAGAACGGTCAAAGCAGCAAGTGCGTGCCATCATTATGCTAGATTGAGTCTTCGCGCAGCACAACCAAAAGCAATACCCTTCCGAATCCCTACTAATAGTTGGCCGCACAACCATGTAGATTTCCTTCTCTACCTGAGATCTCTTACAGACCGGGGTGAAGACCAAGCACGCCAGGGGTCGGCTTTCCCTGCACCTCGCCGAAATACAGAGCAAACGTCTGCTTCCACATCTCCACCTTCTCGCGGTCCTCCATGAAGACTGGGAAGGCGTCCATGTTGGCCTCCGGGATATCCCAAGGGTGGGTGGCGTTGATGTCGGTGCGCACAGTCGTCGAAATGACCGATTGCTGCACCTCCTTGGACACAGCCCAGTTCATGAACAGCTTCGCGGCAGCGGGGTGCTTGGCCTTGGAGAGGATGCCAACACGCTGGCCCCAACTGAGGTAGTCCGTCCCGTTGCCGCCGACGAACTTCACGGGGCTGCTACGGCCGCTCGAGCCCACGCCAATGACCTTCGTCCCTGCCTGCACCAGATCGCTGGCGACGTTGGAACCGCGATTGAAGTCGATATTCTGATTCGACATGTTGGCTACCCAATCCCAGCCGTATTTCTCGACGTAGCGGGTGTATACGAACAGCACGGCATCGTCATCGTGGGGGTACGATGAAGCGATCTTGCCAGCCCATTGCGGGTTCGTCAGATCAGCGGGGGAGCTGGGCGCCTCGAGGCCATCGAGTGCACTTGAATTGTACACGAAGCCGAACGTGAAGATGGTGTACGCCATCCAGGCGCCGGTCTCGCTCTTGAGCGAATCGTAGATTTGTGAGAAACCCGTTGGCTTGTACTCGAGCAAGGAGCCCTCCTCCTCCCAGCGAGTAAAGTCTTGCAGCGTCTGCAGCGCCACGACATCGGGCACGAGCGTGTCCGTCGCCAACTGATTATCGATGCGAACGTCGTGGTACTTGCTGTAGTCGACGATCATCGTGAAGTTGATCTCAGGGTACGCAGCCGCGAAGGCATTCTTCACCTTGTCCTGCTGGGTTGGCGTGTCCCCTCCATGGTACAAGATCAGGTTGCCTCCTTCAGCGATGGCGTCTGCATACAGTTGATCAAGCATCCTGGTTTCTTCTTCCACAGCAAGCGCGCCACTGACGAACAGAGTGCACACTGCGGCGATGGGGGCGAAGAGCTTCATTTTGCACGAGGTCGGAAAGCTTGGGGGTGAGCGAGTGAATTATGAAGCTTGAGGCCGGAACAGAGAATTCGAGTGGGAAGCGTGCTCGGCTGGCGAAAATGACAGCAGGCCTCGGCGTCATCTCCTCCCTCTCGTGCGTCTTTTTAATCGGTTGCAGTTGGTGTTCCCGACGGGTTGAAGCCCTGAGATTTGCTGTTCGACCACAGGAGCGACCGGGAAAGCTGGCTACATCCAAATCGTTCGGCCATATCTTGCGAGCACTCGACAGCTTGCGTTGCCACTTGGGGAATGCGTCTCGGAATACACCCGGAAGACGTCGCAAGCCAATGGGCGGGGCTGCATGCCCCGCGTCGAAAGGTCCAAGACATGATCACGAAACAACTATTTCCAGATCCGCAAAATCAACTGGCGGGTGCCACGTGAACCAATTTCTTCATGCTCGTGCGGTCGTCATGGCCGTGCGTCTATCGCTATCGAAAGTGATGTGCATCTGGTCGAAGATCATGTCCTTTGCCCTAGGTTCCTCTCCATTAGATAACGTCATCTCAAAGCGCTCAGCTGGATAATACGTGTACAGATCTCCACCCAACGACAAGTCAGCATGCGATGGTGAACGACAGGGTATCGACATGGTTGAGCATATCCTCCGCCCCACCAGGGAGAGAGAGATTCGTTCGGTGCAGCCTCGCCCATGCTTGCCTAGAGGACGGTGGCAAGCAGGTCTTGGTGGGACTGCGATGCAGCACCGACCACCGACATCCGACACGTCCCTAAACCGACAATCCAAGTTGATCTTACAATAGCCAATGTTTACGACAGTAGAATCGTCAAAGCTGTGCGCTTTGTCGTATCCGTGCACAGATTGTTGCTACGGCAGCAAACGATGGGCGATCCGCATAAAGCAAACGTGCTCAGTTAGCTCCACGGCATGCAAGTGAGCCGCCAAGATTGCGGTCAAGATTGCAGGACATGGATATGTCGAATGGAGTCCCAGATATGATGTGGGTACAATTAGCAGAGATGGTATCGCGTTGACATCCGGCTTCGCGTCAAGCACGGATTTAGGAATGGCGTTCGCCGAGAGAACAATCGTATGGTCGGTCGTGCAAACGGAGCCGCTGCGCTCTGTTTGATCCTTCGCGCTGCTAAATGTTATCCCCCTTCCCCGGTTAATACTGCAACGCTCGAAGCAGCGCAGACTATGGACTGATGCTGATTGAACAAACGCTAGTCGTGAGGCACCTATCCTGTCGAACTTCAACTTGAAGTGGGTCCACACCAAAACAAAATCCCAGCCGAGGAGAACTCTCGTTGCGAGCATGCCTTCCGGCAATTGTGGTATCTCCCTTACATCTCTGCGTCAGCTACAGGAGGCAATGACCTGTTCAGCTGAAGGACAAGGCCAGCCAAATGAGGTGGATCGGGTTTTCTTAGAAACCACTGAACTTGGGTGGTTACCGTGTGGTACCATTTTAATGTGGGTATTTGGGTGCTGAGTAGCACTTGACTTTAGTGTGGTATACCTAAAATGGGTTTCCAAATGCAGTGGCTATTTGCGTAGGACATTATAGCTGGTAGTCTATAATCAGTGAAAAGCCATAGTCATCCGTCTAGAACGCTTTATAAAGTATTCGTATGCTCATATTTCTGAAAGGAACATTCCTCGGCGTCGTTACTTCAGCAGGACGAGAACAAACCGAAAACGCATTTTGGTGCCAAGCGGCGACAACATCACAACCGCGAGCGACGAGAGGAGTCTTCCCCTCCCTCCAGCCACGATGTCCGCCGAGGCCAAGGCCGCCGAGTACATGGCGCAGGGCGAGAAGGCGCTCAAGAAGAGCTCCTTCTTCTCCTTCGGCTCCAGCTCGCAGCGGAACGAGGACGCCAGCGACTTCTTCGAGAAGGCCGGCAACCAGTTCAAGATCGCCAAGAAGTGTACGAACGTTGCGACCCGCACTTACGCTGTTCCAACGACATGAGTGAGCTCATTTATATTGTCACTGGCTGTTGCTGCTCGGGATATGACCGCCGTTTCTGCAGGGCAGCAGGCGGGAGAGGCTTATGAGAAGTGTGCGCGATGCCAGGTGAGCTCTGCTTCCTTCAGTTAGAGCTGATAAGGAGGCCGATAGCTGACGAGAAAGGTGGGGGGTGATTATCCAATACTCTCGTTCACAGTCCCGGATGAAGGAGAACTCGCGCGCCGCTCAGTTCTATCAGCAAGCGGCAGAAGCGCTGGGCAAGGTCAACCCAACCGGTACGCTACGGCTTACGTGGTCCTTTGATCGGTAACGGACGCGAGTCTCCTTCACCTTGAACTGACGGATGTATGTGCTTGTGCATCGCTGTCTTATTTTGCGTGTGGCATCTGCAGACGCCATGGTGCACTACCGCACGGCGATCTCGATGCTGTGCGACGCCGGCCGCTTCTCGAACGCGGCGAAGCTGCAGAAGCAGATCGGCGAGATCTACGAGCAGCAGGAGAACAAGGAGGAGGCGCTGGAGGCCTATCGCCAGGCGGCCGACTACTTCTCGGGCGAGAACCAGGCGTCGTCCGCCAACAACATGCTGCTGAAGGTGGCGCAGTTTTCGGCTGAGCTGGAAAAGTGAGTGACGCACCCACGTCGATGCCAACTCGCCTCTTCGTTCCATGCCGATGCGTGCTAACGCTGTTGATGGCTTGCTTCAGATACGACGCGGCGATGGAGATCTACGTGGATGTTGCCAAGATGTCGATGGAGTCGAACCTGCTCAAGTTCAACGCCAAAAACCATCTGCTGAACGCCGGCATCTGCGCGCTGGCCACCAAGGACATGGTGCTCGTGCAGATGAAGTGGGACGAGTTCCAGGACATCGACTACACGTTCGCGGACAGTCGCGAGGGCAAGTTCCTGCAGGCCATGAACCAAGGCGCCGAGGCGTTCAATGCCGACGCGTTCGCGGACGCCGTCTTCCAGTTCGACACGATCTCGAAGATCGAGCCGTGGAAGATCACGCTGTTGCTGCGCATCAAGGAGGGTCTCATTGGCGAGGTGGATGTCGCCCAGGACCTGACCTAAGCTCCCATCGGACCCTTGGAATGGTGCGAGCATCCTAATTCGTAGGGTGTTGATCCGCCACTTGCATGGCTTTTGCATGTTCGATCCTCTTTTTACGCTGCTGGTGCGAGAGCAATATACAGAAAGAGATTGAATTTCGCCTTTAGTCGTCGTCATCATCGCCGATGATGCTCTTCTTCTCCGAGAACTTGACGGACGCCGACACCAGTGGGCCTTGCAGATAGAAGTAATACTGCTGGTACGCCGGAATGGCTGGTGCCGCCACCGCTGGCGATGCGGTGCCGTGCTCAGGCTGCTCTTCTCCTTCCTCTTTGCTCTCAGCTTCTTCCGCTTGAACGACTGTTTCACTCTTGAGCTGCTCCAAAGTTCGGCCGGGGAAAAACTCGCACTTTGTCAACGCGATGCGCTCTTCTTCCTGTGGATTCGAAGGAATAAGCAAGACAATGGATGAACTTACCATCAATCGTTGAGCACAAGCGAGAGCTACACTGAGTGGCGTACCATGAGCTGCTGGTGGACAATGAACCACAACGGCAGCTGCTGCGGCAGCGTCACCAGGTCGACGTCGAACAGCTCGATGAACTGCTCGTTCTCGAATCGGGTCTTGACGCTACCGGCAATGTTGCGGTACTATTGGAGGTCAGTTAACGGGAAATGCCATACTGGAGCAACAAGAACCGCAGCTTTCCAGCCAGGAGCCACGTGCACACACTCACCTTGTCGATAGTCGAGGTCAAACTCCAGTTCTGGAGGCGTCGCAGGCAGCCGATCATGGTGCCGGCGAAATGCACGCCCGTTCTGCAAGCACAAGAACTCATTAAAGCGAGCAAGACATTGGGCAACACTGGGCAAGAGCGAGGCGTACTTGCACATGACCAAGATGGGGTGGCGCCGCTGGTCCAGGATGCACTCGATCGCCTCCTTGGCCATGGCCTCCGAGATGCCTTTCCACTGCGACGACGCTGTCCGATACTTCATGCCCAAATGGATCTTTCCAGACAGCAATTGTCCACGTAAGCCACCGTCAAAGTCAAGCTCAGCACTGGGAGATACACCATGCAAGTGCAGAATCAGGAGGATTCACACCACGTTGATCTCGTTCTCGGCGAAGAAGGCCGCGAGGTCGCGAGAGAGGTCGTCGTAGGAGAGATACACCACCGTGTTGAGCTTCAGCGTGGCCAGGAACGGGAACGACGACGCGTCGCACTTGTTGGAGCGGTACACTTGGTCCTCCACGATCTCGAAGAACAGCGGCGGGTTCATCGACGGGAGGGTGCTCACCACCACCTGGGGCGGCGCGGCCGCTGGCGCCGGAGCTGCTGGGCCCGACGACGCGGCCGATGTGGCGTCCGCCACCAAGTCCGTCATGTTGGCTGTTTGTTTGTGCAGGTCGCAATAAGCCAGCGACGAGGAATTAGACCGGGACTTTATTGCGAATACCCCTAGCCCATCTAGTAAAACGAAAGCAATCAACTCATATATTGGCCAATCAATGCGCTGCAAATGGCACTTCAAGATGCAACATGACATTTTGAAAGGCGAACTTTCACATTCATCCCAGATGGAGAACCAGGCAATATCCCAAAGCCAACTGCACACTCCTTCGCCCTCTCTACCGAGCGTTGAGCTCTACTCGTCGTCGCTCTCGTCGTCTCCGTCGTTCTCCTCGAGCGACCCCAGCACGTCGGCCTTGCCTAGCTTGGCGAGGGCAGCCTTGATGTAGCTTACGCCCTGCTCCGAGATCATGTTGCTGTCCAGCTCCAGCCGCTTCAAGGACGTCTTCGAAGGCACGAGCGTGTCCACCACCGCGATGGCGCCCTTCGCGGTGATCTCGTTGCCGCACAGCGAGAGTTCCTCGAGCACCGGGAGGCTGCCGGCGTCCAGCGCTGCCACGAACTGCTTGAGGCCATCCGAGGTGACCTCGTTCTCGTCCAGACGCAGCACTTTCAGCAATGGCTGGGACTTGAGCAGCGGAGCGAGCGCCGCGATGCCCTCGTCCATCAGCTCGTTGCCCGACAGGTCCAGCTCCACCAGCTGGATCTTGCCGCTAGCCAGCGCCTTCGCTACCATCTCGGCGCCCTCGGCGCCCAGCGACGCATCACGCAGCTTCAGATACTGCAGGTTCGTCTGCTTGCTAACCGCTTCCGCGAGCTGCACCACGCCCTCGTCTTCGAACGAGCAATCGCTCAGGTCCAGCGACTTGAGGTCGCGCAGATGCGCGTTGACACTGCGCGCCATCTGCTCACTCGCCTCCAAGCCGGCACGAGCGCTGGCGAAACGCAGCGCAGTCAGCTTCTTGCACTGCACCAACACGTTGGCCACGGCCACACAGCCGTCGTGGCCGCTCATGTTGTTGTAGAAGTGGAACTCCTCCAGCGTGGACGACGCGTCCTTGCCATTCTGCAGCACAATCTCCTGCGCGATCACGCCAGCGGCGGCGGCCGAGATGCCGTTGTTGCAGAATAGCAAACGACGTAGCTTCGGCTGCGGGATCAGCAGGTCGAAGCACGCGCGCACACCCTTCTCGCCCAGCGCGTTATCGCTCAGATCAATTTCATCTAGCACGTGGCCGCGCAGGGCTCGGGACATGACGGTGAGCACGCGCAGTGCCTCGTCTTCCGGCCGGCCGGCGATTGCGTCGGCCAAGTCCACCACCTTGAGGTCTCCCTGGAGACGCGCGAGGAAGGAATCCGCGATGACCTGCGCGCCCGAGTCCGTGTAACTCTTGCCCCGCAGCGAGATGGACGTGAAGTGCAGCGGCGAGCGGTCGCTGGTCTGGATGCCCGCGGCTTCAAGCAGTTGCTGCGCACGCGCCGCATCCACAACCTCGCGACTCTTGTTCTCGAACGCAAAGTGCGCCTCCGGCGAGATCACCAGCGTCTTGTCCAGCAAAGCAGTCAGGTCGTCAATCGCCGCCGCCGACGTCGGCTCCTTCTCGGCCTCTTCCTCATCTTCTTCATCTTCCTCTTCTTCCTCGTCTTCGTCGTTGTCTTCCAGGGAGCCCAACACGTCGCTCTTGCTCTTGCTTTCCAGCAACGCGACCATCTTAGCCACTCCCTCCGTAGAGATCTGGTTGCCATCGATCTCCAGGTGGGCGAACGCTTTCTTATCCGCAACGGCTTCGGTAAGTGCGATAGCCCCAGACGCTCCGATCTCATTCACATTCGCCACCAGCTTCTCCAGCGCTGGCACGTGGGTCTTCACGGCCTTGGCCAGGGTCTTGACGCCCTTGGAGCCCAGTTCGTTCTCCTCCACCTGCAGCACACGCAGCGCACTGCACGACCGCAGCGTCTGCGCCAGCGCGCGCATGCTCGCGGCCGTCAGGTCGTTGCCCGACACGTCCAGCGTCGTGAGTCCTGGCGCCGCGCCGCCCTCGCGCAGCGCGTCCGCAATGGCCACCATCCCGTCGTCTTCAATGGCCGCGTCGCGCAAGTTCAGCTCCACCAGGTTGGGCATGCCGCGCACCGCCTTGGCGATGGCACCAGCCCCCTCGGGCTTGAACGTGTTGTCGCTCAGGTCCAGCTTCTCCAATTTGTGCAGCGACGCCAGCGCCGTGGCGAATGCCAAGCTGCCGGCACGTTGCGCGCGCGTTGCAGAGAAGCGCAGGTCGCGTAGCAGTGGGGACAGAGGCAACAGCTCGGCCAGCGCCGTGGCGCCGCCATCGCCGCTCATGTTGTTGTAGAAGTGGAAGGTCTCGAGCTTCGTCGGGGTGTCCTGACCGCGGAACAGCAGTACTTCCTGCGCAATCACAGCCGCAGCCGCGGCCGAGATGCCGTTGTTGCAGAAGTACACGTGGCGCAGGTTCTCCTGCCGCAGCAGCAGTCCGAAGCAGGCACGCACGCCCTTCTCGCCCAGCGCGTTGTCGCTCAGATCGATGCGCGTGAGCGTTTTGATGGCGCTCAACGCGTCGCAGAGCGTGGCCAGAACCTGCAGCGCCTCGTCCTCCGGGCGGCCGGCGATCATGTCGGCGAAATCCACGCTCGTGAGCGTCGCGAACGCCTCGCGCGCGTGCAATTGGGCGAAGAACGCCGCGATCACGCGCGCCGCCTCCAGCGTGTAGCTCTTGTTGCGCAGCGTGATGTGCGTGAACGCGGGGGCCGCCACGTCCGCATACGTGCGCACCAGCTCGTGCGCACGCGCCTCCGTCACCAGCTCGCGCTCGCCCTCGAAGGACAGCACCGTCGCGGGGGTTGCCATGGTGGTCATGTCGCTCGCGTGATCGAAATACACTTGACGTTTGTATGGGGAATGCGGAATTGCGCGGGAATGCGCGGATGGAGAGGAAGACACCCCGTCTAAAGCGATAGATTCAACCCGCAAATTGCAACACATAACTGCGACAAGCAAGGCGTTGGTTACGTTACAGCCAGATCGCCGTGGAAGTGGCTTCATTCCAGTGCCATGCTCCCCCATCCACCTCTCGCTGCTCTGCTTCGCACTTCGCTGGGCATGCGTCCGTGTTCTTCCTAAGTTACCTAATCAATAAACGCAATATGCAAGCACCAAGAACCTACTAATATATGCGGCCGTCTCTCCGCCTGTCCGCAATTCCTGACGATCGGTGGTCGCTCCCTGCCAGCCAGCCATCGTCCTCCCTTCTCGTATCCTTCTGGCGACTACCGATAGCATTCTTGCGGCGCATGGTGCAGAATATCCCTCCCCCACGATCGTCTTATTCAAGATACGACTGCACAGTCGACTGCGCCTTCTCCAGTGCCTCTCGCACAGAAGTCTTGATCAGCGACTGCGTTTCCACGAACGACGCACAGGAAAGCAGCTCCTCGGAGCCTACAGGTCGCGCAACGTCAAGCACAATGTCAGCAAAGTGCCAACTTCATACCAGACAACATGAACAGTAATAGCAAGACCACGCACCATCAACGCTATCGGCATCCACGGGACAGAACTGGAAGGTTTCTTGGGACCAGTCGATCGCGAAGAGGATGGCGAAGACCAGTGCAACAAACGCGAGCACACACAACGGCGTCCAGACGAAGACCCGCTTCACCAACGTCAGGCGCGCCGCTGCTGCTTCAGCCGCGACAGTTTGCTCGTATTCCTCCGACTCTTCGGCCAGCGCGCGGGCTTCCTCACCGTCTACGGCGGGCAACGATTCCGCATCCGAATCTTCGTCCTCCTCCTCGGCATCCTTGGGCAGGAAATCCGAGTCATTCTCCGAGTCGCTCGCAGTCTCCAACGTCGCGATGCTTTTGGGCTCGGGGAGGTACATCGCACGCTCGCGAATGCGACGGACCTCTTGCTGCTGCACCTTCATCGGCGCATAAATGTCCACCTTGTCGTCCAGACCCAGCTGCTTCAGGTGGAAGTTGGTGGTCGGGCCGTTCCAGTCGGCGCTCTCCTCCGCGACTTCCGCGTCCTCTTCTTGTGACACCACGGCGCTCTCCTCCTCTGCGGTAGTGGTCGTCGTAGTCGTAGTCGTCACCTTCGTCACCTCAACAGTGTCGTTCAGCTTCTGTTTCGTCGCACTGTGAGGGATACACATGCAACCAACGCGTCGGAGAAATGACAGACACCGGTCAGAATGCTACTGCCAATCAATGGGCAGTGCGTCGCCCTCCGTGATGGACTGCACCCTACCTATTGACGTCCACCGAGGGGTTAGCCATGGTCACAGTGGTGCTGCGCGCCACGAATTGCTGGGTCGAGATCGAGCGCGTTGCCGTAACCTGAATCCATGAAACACAGCACCCCGTCAGATTTCTCGTGCATTCACAGCCATGCATCTCCCTGAAAATGAAAGCACGCATTGAACAAGCAAAACAAGACGCACCGGCTCCTCCTGCTCGGGCTCCGGGTCGGACGCGAAGCGGTCCACGAGCCTCCGCGCGATGGAGTTCTTCTTGCCGCCCTGCTCCTGGGCGACGTCCACCACCGTCTTGGTCTTCTGCACCTTATTGCGGTGGCCGTCCAGTCGAGCCTCCAGCACCTTCCGCTTGCCCATGTTCTCCTTCTTCTGGCTGGCCATGCGCGCTACCGCCTGGTCGATGCGCTTCTGCTGGTCCGCGGCCGCCGCCTTGCGCGCCGCCTCCAGCTTGGACACGGGCGACAGCACCTCCTCGTTGAAACTCATGCTGGCGTTCGTGGGTTCGGCGATCTGCGCGGCCATCGGGCGTCGCTGACTATCACTTTTGGTCGGACTTTTTCCTCAAGACGAATCTCGTTATGACGAGGAACTTTCACCGAAGTCCCCCCCCTCCTCTTTCCGTTCTCGCCTGTTTGGACATTTGAATTTGGAGTTGGCCGAATGCGGGTTTGTGCAATTCAATTCAGATTTTTGAACTGAATTGCAAGATGCGTTTTTATTGCCCGCGACCTCGGATTTGTATGGAAAGAGTCCCGCTTGGTGACGCTCCTTGAAGAAAACGAATTGCACTTTGCCTGCGATTCATTCGGGAGCGGATCACATAAGTCAGTGCGTGTGGTAGACGAAGCACTCGAGGATACTTAAGCGAGAGGTGGAGCACACGTCGAAAGGGCAGGCAAACGACACGAAACGGGAAGCAACATGGATAGTTTATCGAGAGAACTGCACAAAATAATGTGCGACTGCGACGGGTGACGTCACCAGCAGAGCTCGTTGGCCTCGTTTGACATGAAGTTGCGCAGGCGCGACTGCTGTTTTGCTGTGACGCGGCTTGGTCGTCGCCCTCGCTCGCTTCGGCGTGCGTCAGCAGCAGCACAGATCGCCAAGCGCATCGATCCCGGCAGTGACAATGCAAGCAAGGTTTGCTGCATCGCCAGCCACAATTCAATCATCACCAAGGAGGGACGAACGGGCGGTGGCGACATGAGCAAAACCTGTTTGCCCCCCATCGTCATTTGCCAGTAAGTCTCCTGCTGTCCATTTATCCGTTGACTGCCTTGGGCGGCGACCAGCGAGCTCGCCTTTGAGCTTGTCACTTCCGGTGTCCGAAGCCTTCTATCGTTGTCCTCTGTGCACGCACCTTTTGTCATCCCATCGGCGGGTCTCAACCCGCGGTGAACCCGCCTGCTCGTTTGCGCCCATACCCACCTCCCCCCAAAGGTCGCGACACCTCCAACCTGCAACCGCTCGTCCCAACCGCCACCAAAAGTGTCCGAAATCGTTGCAACATGAGGGTGCAGCGTATCTTTCTATCGAAATGTGCTCCTGGAAGATCGCCATTGTGTGGAGCGCCATTCCGAATTGCTGGTCATTTCCGCATTCGGCCTCCATCCCGCAAGACCTCTCTCTCTCTCTCTCTTCATACGCCGTAGCGCTGCTTTCTCCGATGTGGAAGCGCTCCCACTCCTCTGCTCTGCTGCTGACGGCGCTGCTGCTGGCTGGCACTCATGCCCAGCAGCAGACGGGCGCCGACGTGGTGATCACCATGCCCGTTACCATCGACGGCAACCTAAAGAACCTTCAACTGCTGCGTGGCGAGAGTTTCGAGGACGCCGCCACGTCATTTGCCCGCTCTAATGGGCTCATGACCGCCACGGACGACGCCAAGGTGCGCGCCGTCATCGACCAGCTCTCTGGGCTCCTCAAAGACAAGATGCTGGAGGTCGAGGCCACCCAACGCAACGATCCAGTGCCTTCGCAGGCAAAAGAACCTGTGCCTAGTGTGCAGCTCGCGATCCCGCTGACAATTGACGGGTACTCGGGAGATCTCCTCAAGTACGAGGGCGAGACTCCCGAGGCCGCCGTTGAGCGGTTCCTGTATGCCAGCGGCTTCACCATGGACGTCATGCGCGAGGTGTACCCGCAGCTTGTGTCGCTTGTGAACCGCAGATTGGAGGAGCTGCAGCCGCCGCGTCGCGAGCTGTTTGCCTTCACGCTCTCCCTGGACGGGAGAGAGATCGTCGTGCGCCACTTTGAGGGCGGCAGTCCGATGGACGAAGCCGTGGAGACGTTGCGTGGCATCGGCGTGAGCGACGGCGAGTTCATGGACCGGGTGGCTCCGCAGATCGCCAACCAGATCGCCAATGAGGCCGCCAATCGCCAGAGCTCTGCTACTGCTGCACAAGAGCAAGCACGGGCGCCACAGCCGGTTGCAGAGCCTGTAGCTCAACAGCAGGAGACCCAAGCGAGCCAGCCGCGGGAGCTTTTCTCCATGCCATTGACACTCAATGATCAGCCGGCCATCATGATTCACTATGAAGGCTCGGCGGCCAAGGAGACGGCTGCGCGCTTCCTGAGTGACAACGGAGTCACTGACGACGAGACCATCGAGTCCTTAATCCCACAGCTCGTCGAGATCGTCGACTCCCGCATGGCGGATCTGCTGCACCAAGAAGCTCAAGCTCAGGCCCAAGCTGCCGCTGCTGCTGCTGAGCAACAGCGACTGTTGCAACAGGAGCAGCAGCAGCAGCAGCAGCAGAGGCAGCCGCTGTTGGTGATGCCAATCAACCTCGGCGACCAGAAGGAAGCGGATCTGATTTACTTCGAAGGCGACAGTGTCGAGCGCACGGTAGAGCTCTTCCT
>MBAC02005079.1:0-22996 GCA_001712635.2 Nothophytophthora sp. Chile5
CGCTGCAAACCATGGGCTTTTCCCGAGAAGTCGTCATCTACTTGAAGTGGTGTCTGCTCGCTGTGGAATCAACGGTGGCACTAGCCACAACCAAGTACATCCGATGGCGTCTGCAGCTCGGCTCGGCAATCTGCGACTGCTACGAAGACTTGGCACTGAAGGAGCCGACGAAAGCGGATCGCCACGCCAAGTCGGCGGCGGCGTGTGCCGTCTACGTCCAGCAAACGGTCCAACGCCTGCGGAAGGAGGAAGAACTCGATCTACCGTTGCCAATAGAGGTGCAACGGGTGCTGGAACAAGCGGAGACCACAGCCAACATGCTTGTCGCAAGGACGAAAGCCGTAGCTGCACGCCAGCCAATCACGAGGAGCCTCATCACTGCCACTTTTTCCAGTGCAAGTGACCAGATCCGCGTTACCATCGATGCCATGGAGAAATTATCTCGCGCTTTCCATCAAAACCGCAGTGGGAAAGCCATTTCCATCCTACCGCCGGCCGCTGCTGCGTCTTCCACCACACAAGAGTTCTCCGACTTGCTGTCTTTGGTCATGGAAATTGCGACGCCACTACTCAAGCCACTGCTCGAAGCGGAGGAATCTTCACACGTAGACGAGACTCTACAGACCGCTTTCCCGCTGTCGTTCCACTTGATCGTTCTTCAGCACTGCTATGAACTCGCCAAATCGAGTGAAGAGGTGGCTTTACTCGCTCGCAGCGCATGGATCAGAGCGGGTTCAACGTCTGAAGGACTCACCTCAACGGAATCGTCGATGGTCGGCTGTTTGATTCCACTTTATGAGGCGCTTCATGAGGTTCAGCAAGCCTGGATGATAAGGGAAGCTCAATCGGAAGGTGAGCAAGCCCAATTTTCGTCGAAACCATCTCCGTTGGTGCTTCCAGTTTCCGGTAAGACCCTCCCAGCCGCGGAGCTTCTCCTTCAGTTGTCAAAGGCCACAAAAGACTGCGTCTTCCATGGCGCTGGCACTATCGCTCGAACCAACCGCGACTTCCTGGCGTCTATGGCTCTGCAAATGTGGCGCGAACTTGTCGAGCCTGTCGTCAATGAGCTGGATGTCACTGAGCCAACGCAGTTGTCGAAGGCGCTCGTGCGTCTTGCCTGCGAATTGATGCTCACGATTCATCTCACGTTCACTGTCGTGGACTTTGAGGATCTGCTGCTGCATGGTCAAGTGTGTCTGCGCCTTGCGACGCTGCTTTCAACGCGAGGCAAAGCGCGGATGGCCTCTCAAGTAGTGCGACGGTGTCTTGAGCGCATCAATGCACGTCGAGATGACCTGGTGCGCCTCGACTCGCATTTCCACTCCGTTGTGGCACAGAATACCGACCTGAACTCGAAGATAGCGCTTTCCTTCGGCTCGTTCTCGTGTACAATCAATGATCGCGCTTACCCAGGCTCTTCGGATTGCGTCACCGTGGGCGAAAGCAATGACCGCGATCTTGTGGGCATCAAGGGCACCGGCTCACAGTTTGGCGGCTTGCATCAAGATCTCTGCTGCATTCAAGCCGACTTGCTGCTCCTTCAGTATCGGGTGGAGCTCCAGGCAGCCACGGATATCGACTGCCTTCCGCTTACAAGCGCGGATTCAGCTCCGTCTCCAACTGGTACGAGCACCGCATTGGCTGCTACGGAGGCCAAACTCGTTGCTGAATGTCGTCAGAACGGATTCGCGAAGGTACTTCTCAACATCCAGCGCCTTGCTCACCCTTCCAAAAGTGTAAAGGAGCGAATGGCACTTGCAGATGAGAGTATGCGGCTGCTACAGCGCATGGAATCACAGAAACACGAGCTTCGTCGTCAATTCCTGCAGTCCTCGGCGACCTCCGAGTCGACGGAAAGCTCTTCCGTGCCTGCTGCACCAGTGATCGTCTCGCGATCGAGTTCGGCCATCACCGTGAAGGTCGCGGAGTACCAGCCATCGCTTCCATCACTACGCAAGAAGCCCGTGATGTACTACATGGTGTTTGCCAAGCCTGCGGGTGCAGGGACGGCCGTCTCCGTCAACAACAATCAACTGCCGGGCACTGCCGAGCCCATTTACCCTCCACACCTCCACGTGACGATCGAAGGCCTGCTCCCCAATGAGAGCTACGTATTCGCAGTCGCCGCCTTCGACAGCAAGCACGAGCTCATCCACTCCATCGGCTTGACGTCAGACCCAGTCGGTGCGTTCAACCCGTTGCCTATGCCCTTGTGCTACGGATACTTGGCAAACGTCTGCTATGAGGCACAGCTCCCCGATCGAGCCAACAAAGCCGCCAACTTCCTGTACAATGCAGTTGTATCCCGCGAGCAGGCCACTCGAGCCTCTTGGATGGCCAACCCCTTCTACAGACTGGCGCTCAAACGCGACGTGATGGCGCAGTTCCCCGTGCCAATTCTGAACCTTTGCATCAATTCGCTGCTCATTCTGTGCCACGCTGAGCCTGGAGACTTGGAGCGCGATGGAATGCTAGCGTCCGTTGCCGATGTGGACGCTCGATCGCTAACACAGACTCAGACTGAAGCTCTTGAAGACAGTCGGAGGATCTCCATCGCCGTCGAGATCGCTTGTGCAGTCAACAACTCGGAGGCAATCCGCGTGCTGAGCTTCAAAGGATACCGCTTACTGCTGCCTCTGCTGCACTTGAAAGGCGGCTGCAACGGTCTTGCGTTCCCCGCGCTCATGACGTTCTATCAGGTACGCAGACTTAAGCATCAGGCGGCTCGTGCTTGCCCCAACCGACTCATGACTGATCCGTTTGTGCCTTTGCTTGTTGTGCCACGTAGGCGCTCCACTGCATCCCTCGATACAAATGGGATGACGACACACGCAACATCAGCGCACGTGTGGGCTTCGAGTTGTTGCGAATCGCTCAGGAAACCACTGGAGAGATCGCACGGATCACGTTTCCGTTGGTGACTGCCATGTACCAGCACCAAGACGCAGCTGAGCCCTTGTCCACCCACAGTCCGGTGAAATGTGAAGAATTCAGCAGCATGCGCGAGGTCGTGGCGCTGCACACACTCTCTAACAGCATCCAGAGCTCCACAATGGCCCCTGATCAGTCCACTTCTGCTATGGCGGCCGCTTCGGTAACGTCTCCACGAGGAACTGGAACAAAAGGCGGTGCTGCTGCAGCCAAAGAAAAAAGCCAGAGCGCTACGCCACACGTCACCCCACGAGCTGGAGCTGGAGCTCCTGAAGCCGACGAAAGCGGCGGCGACGGGAAACCGCAGCGGCTAGACGAGCTTCTCCAAGAAGCCGGCTACGACCTGGCCAAAGCTTTCCGCATACTTGAGCGGCAGTGCACTTCAGATCGTGAAGCGCTTGAGTTTGCTTGCAAGATTTGCAGCGCCGCGCTTGCGACAGGGAGTGATCAAGTCGAGTCAGTGGAGAGATTCTTGTCATCACTCAAAGTGGCGAGGGCGACAAGCATCCAGTTTCGAGACACGCTTCGCTCTCTTGGTGGCGAAGCGCTGCTACCGGAGGTGGAAGATCCTGTGGTAGAGAAGGAGGCTTCGGATAGATCCGCGCCAAGCTCCGCACGCTCGGGGAAACCCACGACCTACGGCGTTCAGCACTCGAAGGATGTCAGTTTGACAAGCGCAGACTCCAACCAGGTGCTCGAGAGTGCCGAGTCTCCAGACAGCGAGAGCACGGGGCAACACGACGTTGCTGGAGTCGATGACGAGTATCTGTATCGCTGGTGCGGTGAGCTGTTCTTCCTCCAGTCCATCTTGCTGGTGCGTTTCACCTTGACTCTTCCTCTTTCTTGGCCGATTACGGTGTCGTGTTGTTGCTCTAACGATGTTCTCTTTGACTGATGACTGAGAACAGCACCGGAAGATAGCAAAGCTCAGCAGCAACATCAAACAAGTGGACGCGACACATGGGCCGACGACGGACGATTGCACGTACAACCTGCTTTGCGCTGACGAAGACAGACTCAACGCTAAGAATCCGATCGAAGTCGCCAAATCAACTGCCAATTCGCAGTCGTCAATGGAAGTCGCGCTTCATCCAGGCCAATCGTCTGACCCCCACGCTCTCGCTCCATCTGCCAGCAGAGCCGATTCCGCTAGCGAGACAGCTGAGCAACACGAGCTATCAGCCAGCGAGCAGCTTGATGGGCTCTTCGGGCAGTTCGTCAGCAAAACTGCAGCCAGTTGTCGTCTGTTTCGACTCGCGAAGTCCTGGCAGGGGCTCCAAGTCGTGACCCAGTATCTCTGGGATACGCTCTGGATCGTGTGGATGGCCCCAAGTCGAATTGGTGCATCGTCGATCAGACTGGGCCACCTTGCGAGCTGTATCGATGCACTGCTCGACATGATGGACATCACAATCCAAGGGGACACTCGCGACCAAAAGACGCCCAATACCACGACTTCCGCTGGGCTACCAGCCCACTCCGTCCCGCTCGAGCCGGCGGCCCCTGTGGAAAGACCATCAGCCGGCAGTCCATTGAGCATCGACCAGACATGGCTTGCGCAGCTGATGGCCTACGCGTTGCGAGCGTTCTGCGCCTCCGAGGACTGGCAAAGCATTGTGCGAAAAGGCAGTCGGTACCACTTTTTGTGTGGCAGCAGTCCTCAAGGCAATCGGTTCTCCGAACAGAACTTCCCGCTCTTGATCTATGCGCAACAACAGATCTCGACCCGACAGGAGACGCTCCTAACAACGGCCGAGGAGGAGTTGAGTACTTACGTCACCGCTTACCGGGAACAGGAGGCCAAGAAGAAGAAGAATAAGTCCCGACTCGTGGTGGAGGAGGTGCTTTCGCCAGAGGAACTGGCGTTCCGTGCGACCAAGCAGGACATGGAACAGCGCATCCACGGACTTACCGTAGACCGGAATCGCGAACGCGACGGGCTACGCAACCTCACGCAGCTGTACGACGGCCTCACCAAGTCGATCAACAAGAGTCAGCAGGCGCTTGACACTTGCCACGATCTGGTGGAGAAGTACAGTCGTCTTGCCAAACGCCACAATGAAGATGCGAGCAAGGAATCGACGGCGCATGCTGGGTTGCGACGTCAGGTCGTAGCGGCCTTCAGTCGCTGCGTGGTCTTGTCCCGCCAGAAGCGCCAGAAACGAATCGTCTGCCAGGCGCTCCACGAGCTTGGCGACTTCTATCTCGCGTGTGGGGATCCGAAAGCCGCCGTCAAAAGCTGGCTCGAGGCGCTGGACAATGCCTTCAGCGCTCTCAACGTGACCACTTCCTGGCGAGAGGTGCTCGCCCCAATTGGAGACCAATCGCTTGGGGGCCACAGCAAGAGTGATAGGATCGCTGGCGATGAACTTTGGGTGGGTCTTCAGAGCTGCAATGTACTCGCTAAGCTGATTCTGCAGTCCTCCGGGTCGAATTTGCTGCAGACCGTCGACTACGCACTCATGGCAGCAGCGATCTTCACCCGACTCTACGGTTGCTCACTGCCGCATCCGTCCAAATGCTTCCTGTACGGATCGTATCGGGTGCTGGGGCAATTCTGGCCAGGTCGGAAGTTGCTGGCCGATCCCGAGCGAATCTCGGCGTTCTCCTTGGGGGTAATGCTCATCTTGGTCCCTGAAGTTCTGCTTCAATACGACCATGACCATCAACTTGCGGTCTCCGCCATGCCACTCCTTGCCGGCTACGAATACGTCGCGGCATACTGTCTGAAAGACACGAACCATGTAGCGAATGCTCGAAGGTTTCGAGTGGAGGCGCTTGTTCAATGCGGTCGGTTCCAGGAAGCATTCCAGCTGATCGCCGACTTGCTACACGGTGGCGAACTGCATCGTACCAATGCTGGCCTTCCTGACTCCAGCATCGGGCGCTTCTATGACGACAAGCCACTCCTAGACGAAGCCAATGGAGCTGCTGTGAACTGGTTGTTGACCTTCGATGCTGAGCTCACTCAGAACCAGTTGAAGAAGCACTACCCGGATGCGCTTGTGCAGCTCGTTCTCGTGAGTATCTTGCATCTGGCGGTGGCTCTGGCTCGTCATGAGAGCAGATTTGATCGAGATGCCGCGCTGATTCGTCCCGTAGCGACAAAACTGGCCAAAGCCATGCTGAACTTGATGGATTCCAGCGACGAAGGGACAACTGAGACTCCGAGGAACGCTGCGGATCAACACAGTGGTGCAACGCCAAGAGACCAGGAAACAAACCAAACGCCGAGGCCGTTGCCTTGGGAAGAGCTTCAGCTTCACGAACTTCGAGGGGACATCATCCTCCAGCAGAGCTACCTCGCCTTCTTTGACGGGCAATGGAGCACATCCCGAGACTTCAGCGTCCAAGCCATTTGTGAATACACCGCGAATGCGCGCGTATTCCAGCGACCGGTTCACTTGGGACTCGACCAGAAGCTCCAACTCTCTCTCTTCAACCGCCGAAGCACATTCATCGCCAAGTGTCGCTCGCAAGTCATCGCTTGCGAGATCGCTCAAATGCACTATCAAGCTGCAATTGCGCTCGCCGAAACCGCGATAGTTGAGACCAAAAGCACGAGCGAAGAGCATCTTCGACAGCAACTCGAGCTGCAGCGACTCCAGGCTGCAGTGTTTCTCGGCAAGCGCGAAAAGATCGAGCGCGAGCTGGTTCAACTGCAAACAGACTTCGTGACGCACCACACCTCGAACTCGATCGCTTACGCACGCGCCTTGCAGACCTCGGGCTTGTTGCGCCGCAGCAAAGCCCTCGCTGCGTGTCAACCATCAGCGCTTCACGCAGTTTGCGAGTGCTTGAGCGAGGCGGAGTGTGTGTTGGATGCCTTGCTAGAGCGTGACGGCTGGATGGGCGTGAAAGACGATGCTGGCGACCTCCAAAGCCTGCAGCAGCGTGCTAAGCGACTGAATCTGTACCGGCCTGCGCTCCCAGTCTTCGTCCAAGTGCACGCGGATTTGGCGCAGGTATTGCTGGAGTGTCCTCTGAAGGCTGGGAGCGAAACTGTGCAGTCACGTCGAGAGAAAGCGCAGCGATCAATCCAAAGCGGACTCTGTGCCCTTGACCACACGACGCAGCGAATGGCGGCAACGAGGACGTGGCTGCTGCTGCTGAAGGGTGTACTGCTCAGGAAAGCACTGTGTGCTACCAGCATTCCTGCTTCCGGTAGTGAAGTGCTTGAATTCGATCAAGAAGCCGAGACGAAGCTGCTGGAGCGATTTGAAGAATGTGTCGAGGCGCTCGCCGAGTGCATCCGCTTGTCCATAGCGGAGGGCGGCCATGACCGTCGCTTGATCCGACTGGCGCTCTTGGAACTGGTCGATCTCTTCGGTCAAAAGTTGCTTCCTGCCAAAGAGGATGCACACATTCAGGCCGCGTTTCACTACTTGAACCTCGCGTTGCAGGTTCAAAGCCACGAGTCGGTGCTTTTCGACACGCTGGAGCTGCAGAATGGCACCGTCACGTCCGTGGAGAAACTTCCATCCTCCATTTGTACTGCCATCAATGCGCAGAGCGAAGGACAAGTGGATGACCCAGTGGCATCGAACCACTCAACACGACCGCCTGACACGACCGCAATCGTCAATTACTTCGTGCGCTTACTCCGCACGCAGTACATTCTCCCCATCTGTACGCCCGAACAGCAGGAGACCTGCGCCTTCCTCCACTCGTTCTTGTCCCAGCATCACTCGACATACGCTCGCACTTCCTGCTTGACGGAGCTACCGGCTGTGCCTTCAAGCGACCCAGAGATCCGCGCCGGCCTCGTGTGCGCTCATTGGGGACAGGATCTCGCTCCAGCACTCTCCCCTGTAGCTCTTGAGGACACCAACAGTCAGGCGACGCGCACCGGAAGACTCACGCTCTACTTCACGCTTGGAACGACACGCGTAGACATTGAAACAGGCTCTTCGGCAGCAGATAGCGCCGCGGCATCTTCCCGAATGGAGAGATTCGCGTCCTCACCTTTGCTCAGTAAACGCTGTGAGATTGACCGACAGCGTGTTCAAGACATCAAGGCGTCCTTGAGCCGGCTGAGGACGTACATGGAGGATGAAGACTCGCTGATCATCGATCCGAACACATTCGCGCACACACTCTACTTGATCTTGCTCCAAGTGCAGCAGCTTTTCCGCAAAACCACCAGCAGCAACAATCAACATCAGCCTCTGGACAGAGAAGGCGACGGGAACGGCACGTTGCAGACGGACGTCGCGCCTGCTGAGGTCTTGCACGATACGTTCGGCAACTCCATCGCCTTAAGATGCACGCTGGAGCTCGTTCGGCGTCTCGAAGATCTGTTCGCCATCCACAAAGGAGCAAATGTCGCCGACAACGCGCTCTGTTACTTCCTGCGGGACCTTCTGGATTAGCGTAGCAACGCAGAATAGGCGTCATCTGTAAGCAGCAAGAATGCATCACTCGTCAATGCTTTGGTAGCTGGGTTCAAACGCAAAAAAGGCTCATTAGATGCTGATCCAGCCGAGAACTTATTCGCTCCTCTCACTGCAGCAAATGGACAGAATCCCACGAAGCCGCAGGACTCCTCCTCTGCTTTACTCATCGGTGTCCATGGGCGGGGCGACCTTCTTGTGGTAGTACTCGTTGAAATCGAAGCGAGACAAGAGAAACGGAAGACCTTGAGAGCCTCTACATAATGCAAAGCACAATGTTCATACGCGATAACATAGTAGTCAATAGTTAGTGCATGAGAGAACAAGAGCTGATCCACGCAATAACGAGTCATTTCGTACCGAGTGGAGCTCTCCTTGACGATATCCAACAGTCCGAGGAACTCGTTGCTAAAATCCTCCGCGATTTCTTCAATCTGGCGCACGATCTTCGAGCTGGTTCCAAACGCATTCCGTCGTGTTCGCTCTTCGTACTCTTCGTTCTCGGGGATCCCCCACGTTCCCTGGGGAAAATGACAGCCATTCAAAGCGAAGTTGATGGGCAAATGGATCTAACGAGAGAAAGCGCAGCACGCTCCGTTTCAAGAAACGCCTCGACTTACTTCCAGTGTTCGTCGCTCAATGGTTTGCTGCCGCATGTTCTCTTCGTGGACTTCCTTGAGCGCGGTCGTGTAGAGATTCTCTTGCGTCTTGCAAAACTTGATGATCGTCGCGAAAATCAGTTTCAGTTGCTTCAAAAGCTCCCTCGACTCCTTCGTCATAAGCCCCTTCAAAGCACAGACACATCCATAAACAATGTCAGGAGTCCCCGGAACAATCCACCATGCATTCATTCCATCTCACTTACATTCTTTTTGATGGAGGCAATGTACACTGCGTGGCTTTCGATGAGTCCATCCAAGTCTTTTGCAGTGCTCAAATCCTTGACCAGCTTGTGCCACGCAATCTCGAGAACCTGGTAACACATAAGCACGCTCGCTTCAGGTGGGCGGCAAAGCACATGAGAGACCAGCAAAACCATGCAGTATCTCACCTCAAACATCATATAATTATGCAGATTCGTCGTGAAGTGGATCATCTCGGATCGCAGGAGCTGGCACTTGTGAAGGATTGCTGCGATCCCTGGCAAGCGTCCCTGATCAATCACATAATGGAATTTGCACCAGTTAGACGTATCCAGCCAATACCATTGCTTGCGTCTTCGAAAGCATGTACGAGGGTTCCAACCACCAACATGTGCGTACCTGAACCATGTGCCCGAGGTTCATATCCTTGTTCCATGACGCAGACAGCGAGTATTCGACGCGTTTCAACCGCCACAGAAAGTCGAAGATTTGCTGGTACTGGAGCATCGTTGCGGCAGGAATGACGCTGTTCACTGGTGCTTGGAGGTTGTAGTGCAGGCAAAAGATGTCCCATCCGCTGTCAGCTGCATTTCACACACAATACAGAACGCATAAGGATAATTAGGCTCTGCCACGCACGAGGCAATTTCACGTGAAAGTATGTCGAGGACTGATGGTTGCCTTGCTCACCCGAGGATGGTTGAAGCAGTTCAACGTCTAGGCGACCCAAGACGTCAGTTGACTATAAGGAGAAAAAGAGCACAAGATTCAATCCTTCGACATTGATGCCACAAAGGGTATGGAAGCGACGACACAAACCTCAAACTTGGCATTGGAGGAATTCAGTGCTGTTTCCAGCACGTTCGTCAGCGTGTGGCGATACACCTGGGTGCCACGCTTCGACAGCTCAGGGCCCAAAAGGTCCATCAAGTACTGAATGAAATCACCCTGTACTCAAGCAAAGTGCACAGTACCCAGCAGCAGCACGTTAGTTACAGAAAGAGTGCAATGGGATGGACAGACCGTCACCCCAAGAAATCGTCATACCTGTCCGAGCAGCAGATATCGTTTCAACGCCTGGCAGTGATCCAGAAGCTGGTACCTCTCCATCAGCGTGCGGATCAGGTACTCATTGGTGGAGTTCGACACCTTCTCGATCATTGCCTCAAGTCGCGTAAGCTCCGCAAACTGGATGCCATCGTCTTGAGTCTCCATCCCCATTGCTGTCACTTCTTGCCCAGCGTCCATCACCCACTGCGAGAGGAAGAACACGAACAATGGTCAGTAGATCAGTGTGGTATATCCTATCCACGAGTGCAATGCACAAAAGCACTAACGTCGGCATTCCCGCAGCATTGTCGAATGAAGTTGATGCTTTTCCCGATGACTAAGATCTTCTTTGCTAGGTCGCTGTTCCCACAAAAGGACATAAATGGCATCACCGAATACAAACAATCGCATCAGCACACAAATTCCATCAGCCAGAACTGCAGCAGCCCATCGAGCAGAAGATTTGGAACCCCGTCGGTGACTTTACATGGAGATGAAAGTTGGCAGCATCTTCAAGTTCAGCGTGTACTTCTTGGCCCAAAACTGGTCATCGCTCACAGTTGGGTCGGCCACAACGAAGAATTCGGCCTAAATTCATCATCGTTAGCAGAGCAGAGGACATTTTAGCGCACTTCATCGACCCACCGCCACCAGTACGGACGACAATGACTTACATGCGTATCTTCCAGCTCTCCTTCGAACACCCAACGCTTGATCATACGAAAGATCGGAGCTGCAACCCGTTTCATAACGCTTTGAACGTACTGCGACACTGCGGGATCGCCGTGCAACACGTGCGAATGGACACCGGACGCAAGCGCACCGCCACGAAGGCCCTCCACACTGCACCGCAAAGCAACGTGAGTCATTACGTGCACGGCATGTCTCCCATTGATAGATGGAGGAAACACCCCTGCCCTCACCTATCGATTAGCCGTGCCATCAACCGCATCCTGTCGAGCGGATCCTGAGTCCAAACTTTCAGAGTTCTCAGCGTCAGACTGCTAACCAACCGCTCATGCGGCTGCTTTGTTTCAGCATCCTCGTCGATCTGAGAAGCCAGGACCGCAATCAGGCGGAAATAATCCGCCAGCTCGATATTGAGCACGTGGCAAAAGCTTTGCCCCACCTGGCAACAGCAATCAGGAAAGCAGACTGGTTAGATAGGCGTGCTAAGCGAGGGAGAGCACGGGGCAATAGCTAACGGTGCAGGAAACCAACCACGCCGAATGTCAACTCTTCACGATGCTGCTTGATATACTCGGAGACCTTGCGGTAGAACCAGCCCAGGTCGCACAGCATGTGAATCAGCTCCCGCATTGCTACAAAGTGAAACAAAAGGAACACATATCGTTACATGTAAATCTCCGTGGGCAACTTCGTATCCAAGAAACACCATAACCGTTTCCAGCACTTACGAGTTGGTACGCCGACGCTTCTCGTGATCTGGAAGCGGTCGGCCGCGTCATCAAAGAACAGGTAGCGCGATTCGATCGCTTGCAGCGCGTACAACACATCTCGTAGCAGAACCTCCTCCGGAACCTCAAATGAAGTCCGACTTCCGAGGCCTCCGCCACTCGAGGCAGTCGCTGAGCTCGCGCTCGTTGCCGTTGGATGGGGACGCGGGCTGCTGCCCTTGGCTTTACCGGTCTTGTGCACCGGCGCAATGCCCACTGCAAACTTGAAGGAGTCTTCCAGCGAATCCAGGTCGGTTTTCGATTGACTGACGGGGGAAGCAGACGCATTCAGGCTGTCAAACTCAAACACCAAAGGCGCCGCGGGCATCGATTGGGAGCGGTGGTGCACCCCCAGATCCCCACCACCAGCTAAAATCGAGTTGTCAATGCTGATGGAAGGCGAGTCACGCGCTCGATACTTCTCCGTGCTTAACGCCGCAAACTCCGGATGGTTGAGAACGTCCTCGCTATGTAGCGCCGGAGTCGCCGTGTCCATCAAGCCGAAGAGCAGCACCAGCGCTTCGCTATATTCACATGAAAACCCGACATTAGTACCGTTATCACCGATTCAAAAGACACAGAATGGATTTCGAAAGGACAGGAAAGGCGGCGACACGACATACGTCTTCTTGTCCAGGTTCTTGAACTTGACGAAGCGCGAGTAGACCTCGTTCAGCCGCGTGATGGAGTCTTGCGAGTTGGCGTAGAACTGCGGAGCGTCGGCCGTAATCTTGCGCTTGATCTTCTCCAGCACCGAAAACTAAATGCCATTCATTCAACGACAGGTTCCCCACACTTGTCAGTAGGAGGAAACGACCTTTTTGTCGTTAATTAAGACGGGACGTTCGTCGGCCTGGCTCCAGCCACAAGACACAATAAGCTCCACTACACAACGTACCGAATCCACTGAGATGTCGTACATGGCGTCATGTAGGCGCACGACGGTGCGGCGGGTTGTGATGGCCGACGGCGCGCCGTGGACGTTCACCAGTAACTTGTCCACCAGCACATTGATGTCGCGCGGACTCCTTGCCGATGCGCTGCGGCGTGTAGCCATCGAGACCGCAGTCGCTGACGTCGACGAGTATGCTCCAGATGAAGCAGCTGGCATAGGGGCTGGCGGGGGTCTCGAGAAGCTAGAGCCAGTATTGCCTCGAGCGTCCGTCATGCTCTCTGGGATACTCGACCCCCTTGCGCGCGAGAACGAGCTAGGGTTGCTGCCCACACCAGCCTCACGTGCAGCAGCGTAACCGGAGCTATTGGTTCTACCGCTGGAACCCCCCCTAGGGCTCCGGGAAGGCGGTCCGAGCCGCTCGGAGCGGCGCTTCAAGCGCGCATTCTGTCGCTCCGTGTTCATGCTGGTGCAGATACAAAGTGCAACACCGCGGGAAGCGTACCCCCCACGCGAACTTAACGGCAATGGCGTTGTCACCTCTGGTTACTCTCCAACAGCAATACGTACTTAACTGTTAATCATGAACATCGCTTATAAGAGCAATGTTGCTCATTGCGAACGCTGCCCAATTGAAGCGGTGCTGTCGGTGTGCCAACGATGAACGCTCCAGGTGTGGCGCTACCAGCGACAGCACGAGCGCAGGTGACCAGGAGAGAAGGGCACGATGATCCCAAGCTGCAGAAGAAGCGACGCAAGCCGCGCTCGCTGCTGCTGCTGTTGAAGAGCTTCGTGGGGCTGCGGGTTCGTATCGACCTCAAGAACGACTCGGTCCTCGAGGGCGTCGTGCAAGAGGTCGTCCAGGGCATGGAGTACGATACCTTGGCTCACAGGAAGGCTATGCACTCCGCTTCAAAATGGACGAGAACTGATGCAATGCTGGGTCGTGGTGGTCTCTGTGTATCAGTTTCACGCTGCTGGACGCCTGCGAGACCAAGCCCAACGTGCGCTCTGCTTCCCTACCGACCTGTGCATTTAGACCAAGTATCGTTCATTCCAGACACCACTCACATCTCATCTGGTGCTGCTCGCTTCTGATCTGGAACAGGGAGCCACCTTGATGCTCGATGAAGTGTTCGTTATGGGCAAGACCGTGCTCTACGTGCACATTCCGGACCGCATCAACATTTCCCAGCACCTGCAGCAATACGTAGGTGCTTCCGTTCATGTCAAACCGCCGGATTGCACTGCTCAACCGCGATCGTTTCTCACTCCTGCGCCTCCTTCCTGTCTTCGGCTGTGCTGTTAGAATCGCATGGTGCGCCAGAGTGCCACTATGTACACGCGCGCCAAGCGCACGTCGACTGCAGCGAAGCCATCCTGAGGAACACGACACATCAAATAAAACCAGCAAACAGGAATGGAAGCCGAAGTGGCTCATTACACGGGAGGCAACCGCTGCGTCGCCGGAGCCACAGGTTTCCTGGCGTGTTGCTGCTTATGCTGGGGGGAGTTGGATCCGGTGAGCGCGAAGCTGAGACCACCGCCGAGCGTCTTCTGCAGGTCCGTGAGTCGCTGCTTCAGCTGCAAGATGTGGTCTTTCTGGAACTCAGCCTCGCGCAGCTTCTCCTTACGCTCGCGGATGGCCTCGCTGCTGATTGCTGGCTTTTTCCCCACGACTGCAACTGCCGAGGTCGAAGGCTTGTGTTTGGCCTCACGGACCTCCTGGGTTTGCATGCGCACATTGTGGAACTCACGGCGCAGTTCGTTCACCTGAGTGGTGAGTATCGCGTTTTCACGCTGCAGTCGGTGGAGTTCGCTTTCACTGATGGTCATGCCCTTCATGATCTTGCGCTTAAGGGATTCAACCTCCTTCTCCAGGTACTCGCGCTGGCGGTTGTACTCGGCTTGGGAGTTGGGCTCCTTAGCATCGGGAGTGACACCGTCCTCATACTTTTTGTTGAGCGCCATGACAGCACCCTTGAGGGCTTTTTTGTTATCCAGCAGCTGCGCGCAACCCAGCAAATCCGTCTGCACCTGGTGCATGAGCGACTTGCCTAGCGCCACTTGAGCAGCCTGTAGATTGAGCTCCTTCTGCATGCCATCCATCTTAAGTCGCAGCTCCCCAATCATGAGGTCCAGTGCAGCGTTGCTTTTGTGGTACTGCTCCAGCTCGGCGTCCATTTCTTCGATCTGCGTCTTCATGTCAGCGATTTCCTTCTCGCGCGGTTCGATCTGACGCTTCAGCTCCTTGATCTTGTAGTCCAGCACGAACTTAAACTTTTCCAGCTCCTGGTTCTTCTTCTTCAGGTCGTAGATGCGCTTCTCCTTGTCCTGGATCGTCTCCTCGCGCTCGCGGATCTCCTTCTTGTGCCCCTGAATATCTTTCTCTAGACCACGGATGTTCTCTGCTAGCTCCTTGCCCTTCTCTTCCAGTGAACGGATCTCCTCGCGCTGGTCCTCGATGTCCTTCTGCAATGCCGAGAATTTCTTTTTCATGATGCCATTCTCGCCCTTCAAGCGCAGCGTTGCCTCGCGCTCGTCCGCTAATTTCAGTTCGTAACGGGTTTTCATCTCCTCAACTTCAAGCTCCGCATCCTCTTCGAGCGCGCGCTTTAGCGCCTCATTTGTCGCCACGAGCTCGTCCTTGGCGCGTGCACACACGGCCTGCAGCTCCTGCTCGTCGGCCACCTTCTGGTCGTACTCCGTTGTCATCTCCGCCAAGAACTGCGTGTGACTCTCCACAAGTAGGTGGTTCTCCTCCTCGAAGCGTGTGTTCTGCTCACCACGCGCCTGCTCCAACGCAGCGTACCGGGCCTGCTCGGCTTCCACCTTGGATTCGTACGTCGACCGCAGTTCTTGAAACTCGCTGCGATGCGCCGCCGCCATCTCACGCATCTTCTTTTGGTATTCGTTCTCCATGTCACCTTTATCATTCTGAAGGTCTCCGCAGCGCTGTCTGTCCTGCGTCAGCTCGGCCGTGAACTTGTCCGACACCTCCTTGATCTTCTCTTTGTAATTCAGGTCCTTGAGTCTCAGCTGGTACTCGTTGTGCAGCGTTAGTTCATCCACCTTGGTCTTGAGCTCGTTCATCAGACGCGTCTTCTCCTCCAAATCCGACTTGGTCACTAGAATCTCCTCCGCGAAAGGCAACCCCGAGCCATTGGCACCGTTACCGCCACCACTAAGAGTTGCGCTGTCGCTTCTCGTTTCTCTCGAGCCAGCAATACCGCTTCCGCTCGGCCCGCTGGCGACACCACCCCCACTTCCTTTCCCCACAATGTCTCGCGTCTCGAATATGCAGAGCGAACCATCTTCGCCAGCAGAAAAGAGGAACTGATTGTCGAAGGACAAGCGTAATCTTGCTACTGGGAGGTCGTGGCAATGATACTCGACGTATGGCAGCGTCGTCGAGCCTGCCGCCGATGTTGCAGCGACGGCAGCTGAGCCGGCTTGAACTGGTGACGAGGACGAGGCTGGGGACGCGGACGATAAGCCCCCGCCGCTGGTTAGCGCGGGTGTTGGCGGTGGGTGGTCCTTCTCCAGTGGTAGACGGTAAAGGCGTATCATACCCGGAAGGCCGGGCTCAGCCGTACCAACGAAAAGCACCTGTTGCGAGTTTGCGAGCGCTATCGGGCCTAGCGCGGCCCCGCCGCCACCTGTCCAATGTTCGGTGCGCGCCAAACCCGATGCCATGTCAATCTCCTTCAGCATGTTGTCGGACCCCGTGACGTAAGCCACATCGCCGTCTGGTGACAATGCGGCGTCAGCATAGGCACATCGCGCTTGAGAGTGGCCATCATTGATCTTGGCTGCTGCACGGAGACTCCAAAGCAACACCGCACCGTCGGCGCCGCACGTGAGCAATCTGCGATCATCAGGTTTCCACGAAATGGCCGTTACGCGGTTCGAATGCCCGCGCAGTACGGCCACTAGTTCGCCTGTGTAGGTAGCGTACACGTGCACCACATTGTTGTTCGCCGCTGCGAAAAACTGGCCGCCGTGGCTGAAGCGCACCTCGCGACAGCATTTGATGGAGAAGTCACGACAAGATCGAATGTCATCCATGAGCACGTTGAGCAACCGCAGCTTGTCAGCAAAACCCACGACGACGTGCAGACCCGACGGGTGGAAGGCCACGGACAGTGCATCTTCGCGGAAAAATTTCAGAATATCAGTCGATTTGTCCAGGTAGTTCCACACGCGTACAGACCGATCAAGCGCGCAGGTGACCACGAGGGGCTTCCGCACACACGTGTCAAGTCCCGTGATGTGACAGCTGCCGTTGCTGCTAGGCGCATGGAACGCTGTGGACACAAGCTCAAAGTTCATGGCGTCTTCCTTCAGGATATCTGTGCTCGAGAGTGTGAGTGCGTACAGCTGGTTATTCTCGAGCGAACACACGAGCAGGTCTTCACTTGGACTGATAGCCAAGTCTTTGATGGTGGAGGCGTCGCCTTCGATCCGGAATGTTTTTGCTTTCTTGTAATACTCTCGAGCACCGCCATCGTCGTTGCGGTCGTACACACGTACGCACCCACCGGAGCCACCACAGACGAACCCCTTGGAGTAGCCGAGCACTGAGTTCATGAAACTGCCGTCACCACTTCCGCCGGAAGTGGATGGGGTCAAAATCTGCCGAAATTCAAGCTGTTCAAAGAACCAGAGCTCGCCCGAGTCTGCCGCGGCCACGACGCGGTCGTCTGTCACCCACGCGTGGCGTAGGAAGTGCGCCGGCTCGCGCTTGAGCGGCGTGGTCTGCAGGCGCAGCTGGCCGTCAGCAAACCGGAAGAACTTGATCAGACCGTTCCCACTTACGCAGATCGTCAGCGGGTCATTTGGGCTGAAGTCGGCCTGGTGGACAGCGTTGCCCGCTGGTGTGGACGCCTTCACACTTGCAAGTAGTTTCGTCTTCTCCCAGAGCCAAAGCGAGAGCACCCAGTCGGGCGCGCCGCCCTGTGTGAGGCAGTATTTGCTGTCCCCTGAGAAAGCCACCCAGACGCACGTGTCAGCGAGACCGTCAGCCAGCGTCAGCGTCTTGCGGCGGCGCAACGTGTTGAGGTCGTGGATGTGCACAACGGCGCGCTCCGCCTGCTCGGCTACAGCCACGTAGCGTTTATTAGGCGCTACAGCGAGAGCCGTAATACCTCGACCGGCAGTTTCCGCGCCATGGATAAACTGCTGCTCCTTGGACTCGAGATTGTACAAGATCACATTGTGGCCACACGGATACACCACCACATTCTCCTCAGCGAACGCGATGTTGTTACGCACACTCCCTTTGAGGCCAAACAGGTGCCTGTGATCCAGATCATCAAGTAAGACATATTGTATGTGTCAGTTCCATCCGTTTGGCGAACGTTCCGTTCAAAACATGCGCCTTTGAGAAGGAGGGCATCATCCCAACGCCAAGTAGCATGCAGCATGACTTGTACCTGTGGATGAGGCCCGGAGCACTGCTATTGCCGCCGCCTCCCGCTATATTGGTCGGCATCTAGCTCGTCAATAGATGTCTCCCGACTCAACAGATTCAACAGATTCTCGAGCAGCACAGCGGTACGCGATCAGCAGACTTGAGCGCTTAGTCGCAACCAGGAAACTGATATGGGAACGGCCAGCTGGTTGCCAATGGAGGGCACCCACGCACTACGGACACGTGGTAGTCGGTCTGTAAAGAGCAGCGCTTTATGGGCGCAATTCAAGTCTTTGCACACGCAGATATCGCTGGGAAGCGCGTGGCTTCCTGGCTCTTCCAGCAATTATACCTGAGTTCGGCGACCCGCGCGCGCGCGTCGCTTCATGTTCGTGCTCCGTTTCATTTCCCAAAGGGCAACCAACTCTGAGGAGGGCGGGAACTGGTATTTCCATATCTGTGTGCATGAATTGCATTTATCACCACCACATTATCTTCAATTCGAAAAGCAAGCTTTAAAATTCGATGAATATCACGCATAGGCATTGAAGTTTCCTGATTTTCAAACCCTACCCTCTGTGAACACGAAGACAGCCAATGAACGCGTCGGATGGATCATATTGTACCATAAACGTGGAACATGGCTGCGCCATGTGTTTGAAACGGTTTAAAACGTCGCTGGCGGAACACCAGCAGATATTTCCGCAGCGCCACGCTCCACCACGTGATTCCCAAGGTCGATCAAGCGCCCTCTTCCCCAGCGTCCAGTGGCTTGCAAGAGGCAGAATCAACCGCTTTGAGCAGGTGAGGCAGGCGACGCGACGCCACAGTAAATGTATGAAGAGCAAGGGGGTTCGGCTGTGTGTGTGAGGGTGGTCACAAGTCATGAGGAGATGGAGGGGAGAGGCGGAGGGACCGATCGTTCCCTGGAAGAAGCGGAGGCTTGGTTTCTTCCGATCTTTCTTTCCCCCCGCTCGTTCCCTCGCCGCATGACGGATAGTCGGTCGGCACGCTGCTCGTCCACATATCCGTCATAGAGCGATGGTTGGCTGATTAAGCCCGATCTGAGCTGTCGGACCTCCTTGCCAAATGCGCCTTCCGCGATTGAAAGAGGTGGACGCTAACGCGAGTTGTTGCTTTGTGTTGCGCATGGGTTGACGACCGATAGACACCGTTTGTCTGAAGACCCCACCAAGTCACGACAAGCACCCAACAAATACATCAACATGCCGGAAATGATGGTGCAGAAGCACCTCGCGGTGCAGGACCTGTCGAAGCTCAAGATCGAGGAGCTCACTCCACTGACGCCGGAAGTCATCAGTCGCCAGGTGAGTCTGTCTATCCGACCTAGCGGGTTATGTGTAGAGAAGTGAGGTATGGAGTGTCTTACGAGGGAGGATACACATCGTGCTGGACATTTTTAGGCGACGATTAACATCGGCACGATTGGCCATGTGGCGCACGGCAAGTCGACGGTCGTGAAGGCCATCTCGGGCGTGCAGACGGTTCGTTTCAAGAACGAGCTGGAGCGTAACATTACCATCAAGCTCGGCTACGCCAACGCCAAGATCTATCGCGCCGAGAACGGCGCGGGCATCGGCTGCTACCGCGCGTTCGGCAGCTCCAAGCCCGACCGCTTCACGGACGAGGCCGACGAGAAGACCGTCTGGGTGCTGCAGCGTCACGTGTCGTTCGTCGACTGCCCTGGTCACGACATCCTCATGGCCACCATGCTTAACGGCGCAGCAGTCATGGACGCGGCGCTACTGCTTGTGGCGGGTAACGAGGTGTGCCCGCAGCCGCAGACGTCGGAGCACCTGGCCGCCATCGAGATCATGCGCTTGCAGAACATCATCATCTTGCAGAACAAGGTGGATCTGATCAAGGAGGATGCCGCGGTGGCACAGCACGAGCAGATCAAGAAGTTCGTGGCCGGCACGGTCGCGCACGACGCCCCGATCATCCCGATCTCCGCTGTGCTAAAGTACAACGTGGACGTGGTGTGCGAGTACATTTGCCGCAACATTCCCATCCCGAAGCGCGACTTCACCTCGAAGCCGAAGCTGATCGTCATTCGTTCGTTCGATGTGAACAAGCCTGGCGAAGATGTGGAGAACCTCAAGGGCGGTGTGGCCGGTGGCTCCATTCTGGAGGGCGTGCTGCGCGTGGGCGACGAGATCGAGGTGCGTCCGGGCATCGTGAGCAAGGACGAGGAAGGCAAGATGACGTGCGTGCCCATTTTCTCGCGCATCGTGTCGCTCTTCGCTGAGAAGAACGACCTGCAGTTCGCCGTGCCCGGCGGACTCATCGGGGTCGGCACGCGTATCGACCCGACGCTCACGCGTTCGGATCGGCTGGTGGGCCAGGTGCTGGGCCTCAAGGGTAGTCTGCCGCACGTGTTCACGGAGCTGGAAATCAACTTTTACCTGCTGAAGCGGCTGCTGGGCGTGAAGACCCAGGAGGGCAGCAAGGCCTCCAAGGTGCAGAAGCTCTCGAAGGCTGAGGTGCTCATGGTGAACATCGGCTCCACTGCCACGGGCGGTAAGGTGCTGGCCGTGAAGCAGGATCTGGCCAAGATCCTGCTCACTGTGCCCGTGTGCACGCAGGAGGGCGAGAAGATTGCTATCAGTCGTCGGATTGACAAGCATTGGCGCCTTATCGGCTGGGGCCAGATCCGCCGTGGCAGCCGGATCGAGATTGCCGAGTCCGAATAGATATATCCCATCCAATTCGTCGTGGTGTTGTCAAAGAGGAGAGCAGGTCGGCGCACTACGGGGAGCAAGGAGGAGGATCAGGTGGAGGAGGAAGAAGAGAGAAAGCGGAGCCAGCAGCTCCTGTAGTTATGGTAATAGCCCCCTCAACCCCAGTATCGTGCATTTCGTTCTTGCTTTCGTCTTGCAGTGGAGCAACGCGCGTTGAGCAGCAAGAGCAAAATGCATGCAAACCAAGGGCTACAGGGATCAATCAGTGGAAGGCCAATGAAACGTTTAGTTCGCAT
Source organism: Nothophytophthora sp. Chile5 (assembly GCA_001712635.2). Lineage (NCBI taxonomy): Eukaryota > Oomycota > Peronosporomycetes > Peronosporales > Peronosporaceae > Nothophytophthora > Nothophytophthora sp. Chile5. Next base: position 20,998 of record MBAC02005079.1, read on the forward strand.
AGGAAGAGATTCGCAACTGGATCTGTCTGTCTATCAACCTGCTTGGCACGGGGATGGAACGCTCGAGTATCAATCCCAGCATCCCATCCATCAATCTACTGCTACTCGGATATGCATGCAACGAAAGAGAGCAACGCATCCAATCCAGACAACCTGCGCAGTGGCAGTCTGGACCTTAAGGCGCGTATAGGAAGATGGCAGGTTTGCCGGGCGACGCCGTCTCAAGCTTCTTCGCGTCCCCGTTCGGGATGTCTTCGCCCACGTAGTAGAACTGCACAATAAGCACACACACACACACATCAAAACTCAACTCTTTACGCTCCCATCCAGTGAGGATGCCCTCCTCCATTCTTACCTCAATGCCTTCGAGCTCGAGCGACCGGCAGAGGTACAGCTTGTTGGAGGAAAGCACACTCTTCTGGTCGTACGGCATCCTGCATCAACCAATCCCACAAGCAACAGCAAATAGAACCCACCCCCTTAGCCAATCGCATCAGTCAATCTCTCCCCCGGCAGCATCACCCGTCGTACCTCAATTCGAGGGCCTCACGGCCGCGCAGCTCGGCCTCCGCCTTCACGAAGGCGGCGAATTGCATCACGTTCTTGGTGAGCTTCTTGAGCGAGTCGTCCTTCGTAATCTCCGCCTTGAGCTGCTTCATGAAGTCAGCAGGGAACTGCTTCGTCGCGGTGTCAAACAGACCATCCATGAACACCAGCACCTTCTGTTGCCACCCGGGGAACTCCGTGGTCAAATACACCTGCGCGTGCGTGGCCTTCTTGACTGGCGCCGCCGGCGCCGCTCCCTTCTTGCCGCCCTTCTTCTTGCCGGCACTGCTGCTCTTAGTGAGCGCCTCACGGAAGCTGCGGGTCACCTTGTTGAGGAAGTCGCCAGCACGCAAGAGCGAGAAGTCTACCTCCTCGGCCACAGGCCACGGTGCCACCGACACGAACCCGTCCTTGCCCAGGAAGGTCCACATGTACTCGCAGTAGTGTGGGCAGATGGGCGAGAACATGACCAACTGCGACTCAATGAAGCGCATGATGACGTCGTGGTGCATGGGCACCTCACTGCGGCTGCAGATGTCACGGTACGAGTCGCGCGCGATCTGGTACTCGAAGAAGCCCGTGTGGAGGCCTTCGCGCCACTGCAGACGGTCGTAGAACGAGGCTGTCACGTTGATGAGGTTGCTCATCTGGTTCATGAACACCTTGTCGTTAAAGTTGAGCTCGCCCGTACGCAGTGCGGTCTTGTCTTCCACGACCTTCTTGATCCACTCCTCTTCCGTCGTCAGACGCAGGATGGCCATGCGGCACGTGTCCAGGGCGTAGTTGGCGTCGTCCATGCCGTCCCCGGCGTCAGCACACGCAAAACGGGTGGCATCAGCACCGAACTCGGCGGCGCAGTCCTTAAGCGTGAGGAAGTTGCCCATTGACTTGGACATCTTCTTGCCGTCCACCTGCACGTGGCCATTGGTGAAGAAGCCGCGCGGCCACTTGGACGGGTCGTCGCGCCAGATTTCAGCGTGGTGGTACAGACACATGGTCAGATGGTTGCGGATGAGGTCCTTACCCGACGCACGGACGTCAACGGGATACCAGTACTCAAACTCGTCACGAATCTGCTTGAGCACGTTCAGTGGGATCGTAGACTCCGTGGGCGGTGACGCCTTCAGGAAGATGTAGTCAAACACCTCCTTGGTCATCTGCTCGGGCTTGATGCCGTGCGGGCCCAGCTGCGAGCCGTCCAGGTTCGCCTGCAGGTGGTGCGCGATGGTGTAGTACGCCATGTAGATGGTCGAGTCCGAGAGCGACTCCACCACGAACTCCGGGTCCCAAGGAAGACGCGTGCCCAGGCCGGACTGGCGGCATGGTGCCCACTCCTTAAGCCACCCGAGAGTGGACTTGTACTCGCCCAGCGCCACGGGGTTATACGCGTCGAAACGCTTCGGGTCGCTGATGTGCTCCATCACGCGGTTCTTCCAGTCCTCGGCGCCGTACG
>MBAC02005084.1:0-10373 GCA_001712635.2 Nothophytophthora sp. Chile5
GCGGGCGGGGCGGGAAGCCGAATGAGCAGGCGGGGGAGCGGCGCGGGGCTTCTCCGGGCCGGGAGCTGGGGCGGAGGCGGGCTCTTGTCCTGCCACGCGCCCAAAGGACAGCGCGTTGCCAAAAATAAGAGCCAGGAAGCGGCGACTGAAACTCCCCGCTTCAAACACCCAATTGCCCATCGGTGTTGAGATCGGGTTTGGATAGTTGGGTGGCTTCGATTCGGATTCGGTTGCGGACGGATGCACGAAAATAAGCGGAGAGGAAAGCGAAAATAAGCGAAAGGTCGTGGCTATCAATTCAAAAGATCGCGTCGAGCCGACGGTCATGGTTCGCTGCAGTCGTCGTCCGAGGCTGTTACCCCTCCTGCTCGTCGCGAGAATCGCCGCTGCCTTGGCGCTCGCCACCGGACTCTATGATGCTGGCCATTGGGAGCAGAGCTGGCTCCGAGACCCAGCGCGGGACTCCTGGGTTCTGCGCGTCCTCTACCCTGGCAATGAGGGCGTCACGACCCAGCCCTTCACGTTCCGCTTCGTGGCTTCAGTGTATCAGGGCCACTCAGGCGGACTGACCACTGGTCTGGTGGCTTGTCTGGAGGTTGATGGCCGGCGACTCCGCTGCGTGCCGCTACCAGAGGAAGAGAACCATAGTGTCAAGGTGGCTCGTGAGCTGGTAATGCCATCAGTCGACGAATTGAGCCTGGGGCGACACACCGCGCGGGTTTACTTCGAGCGTCACAAGGTGCCAGGCCAGCGGATCCACGAATCACCCCAAACGACGTTCACGATCGTCAACGACAGCACGTTCGCGCAATTCACACAGGAGCCACAGAGGACCAACCGCTGGATGGCAGGCGTCGCTGAAGAGCAGCGTCGCCGGCTGCAGGACCCGAATCTTCACTCAAACGCAGTCAGCGCTGCCTCGAAGGACGACCTCTTGCTCGTAATTGGCGTCAAGACCAGTGTGCAGAAGGGGTTCCCCATGCGACAGGCTATTCGAGAAACCTGGGCGAGTAAATCCACTCTACCTGCAGATGTCCGCATGTTTTTCCTGGGATGTCGAGTTGCTGATGACCGACTTGCCGATCCAGAGCGCGCCAGAGTACTCAACGAGGCCGTTGATGTGGAGAAAAGCGTGTACGGCGACCTGCTGACCAGAGAACTGATCGGCTGTGAGGACTCCTACAACGGATTGGTGGACAAGGTCACGGCATTCTTTGCGTTCGCGACCGTGGCGTTCCCGAACTTGAGTTTTCTGATGGTGGCTGATGACGACATTTATTTGCATGTTGAGCGACTGGTACAACGGCTACGTCCGCGTACTCCCCAACGATTCTATGCCGGGCAGGTCTGGGAGGAGCAGTTCCAGCGCCATATCATACCAAAGCGCGACCCGAGTTCCCAGTACTATCTGCCCAAAGCCGCGTATCCCCTGGAAGTGCTCCCGGCTTTCGCATACGGGCCGCATGTCATCCTGTCAGCGGATTGCGCGAGGTATATCACCGCCAATCGTCAAGATTTCGCAGTGCTGGCGTCATTGGACGACGTCGCCGTCGCACTGTGGATGCTCGCCATCCAGATCCACCCGCAGCATCTGAGCGAGTTCCAGAACCTGCGCGATTCAGCCTGCGTTGATGACACGCTGGTGTCACTGGCCGATCTTTCAGCCAGCGCAATCCACGCTATTCACGGCAACCTGCTGATCGGTCGCCCCTTTTGCCACGGCTACGCGTTCTCTGAGTGGATCAAGTAGCGGACGAATCCGTGCTCCGCAACGTGTTGAATTCACTGGCTGAGCCCACATGTATCATCTCATTTCCTCTACCTGTCGATCCAACTCCATATAGTGAGCGCAGAGCATGAGTCCTAGTTGCATGCATGATTTGTAGAACGCGTGCTATCCGCTCAAATTGGTCGTGCTTCATTCAGTGTGACCACTCGCTTCCACGTCCTTTTTAATCAAGTGTGCCACCGCGTCGGCTATGTAGCTGCTCGGCACAGAAGGGTGCCACGAAAAGGCCTCGTTGAATGCTGCGATGTTTCGTATTGGCGGTTCGCGTCGCATTTGATCGTACATCTCCGGAGTTTCATGCACCTTCACGACGAACGCGGCGCAATCTCGCAGCTTTTCGAAACGACCGCAGTCGATGAAGCTCTCGGTATTGAACAATTGAGAGACGGTGGTGGAGTTACCCATATAGATCGGGATGCTTCCGGCGAGGAAGGCGTTGACCAGCTTCTCCGTCACGTATCCGGCGGCAGGGGAGTTCTCGAACGCGATGACGAATTTATAGTCTTCGAATGTGTGGACGGCGTCGTCGTTATACCACAACGAGAAGCGCGAAGCCTTGCGCGACACGATCGGTGGCCTCGAAGACCCGGCGCAGATCCCCGGAGCATCCACTGGCTGCATGGCATTCAAAACATCGAACATGTACTCGCGTTGTGGCCGATCGCAGCGCGCATACAGATACACGCAGAATTTCCGCCGACGTATCGATCCGTCTTCTAGCGTTGCTGTCGGCGCAGCAGAGAGTAACGCCAGGGGCGTGTGGCCCAAGCGCTCTCCGAAGGAAGAGCTCGCCACTGATAGATACACGTGTTTCTTTTGGCCCAGGTCATACACCGTGGAGATCAACAGCACTTCCTCCATTAGTCCATCGGTACTTGTCGGCTCGGCTGCTATCATCACCATCTGCGCTGGTTGTCTTGCTGTGTTGGCGTCATCAGAAGTGGTATAGCGTTCAATATATGTCTCAATCATTTGCTGACAGATACGGTTGGTTACTGGATCGCAGTCAGCATCGAGGACCGAGAACACGAAGACATCGGGGGAGCCATCATAATGCTGTTGCAGAACTTCTTCGGGGACCACGAGGATAGGACGCTTGTCATGCTTGAATACGGAGGAGAAGATGCACTGAAGCACGATGGAGGCATACTCGGCCATCCGCGAGTACGCAACGATCACTGGTGGCGCGTCGAGATCAGCAACGAAGAGGTTGTACCTCCACAGCTCCAGATAGGCGAGTTCGAAGCTGCCTGATGCCTCGACAACCTGGAAGCTGCGTTGAAGTTGGGCCCGCAACTCCAAGGCGACGTCACGACACATCGAAGGGCTGCTCACAATTTCAGAAAACTCGAGTTGAGCCTGCTTGCACACTCTTCGGGAATAAGCCGCAAATGTCTCCACTGCAGGGTAGTACGATACCTTGACTCCTGCTTTCTCGGCTGTCGAGAGGACTGCCGTGACTTCCAACACACCCCGGGGTTCAATATCATGCACGTATGTCTGGATCACCACTTCATCAACTGAGTCCTTCTCAAAAGCTAGTACTGCGTCCAGTAGAGGCTCGTGCTTGTGCCATGTAACACGGTCAAATCCATGGCAGAAGTCGCGTTGATTCAAAAGGTTCGCGTGGATCGATCGAATTCCCAACGGTGACAAGTCTGCGAACGATATGGTGCCTTCTTTGCAAGCTTGGATCCGGAGACTCGAGAACGCTGCCGTGTGCTCCACATGCACCTGGATCGTCAGCAGCCATAGCGCAACGCTGACATCATCCATTCCGCCCAAACCCTGCAACCAGCTCAAGTTCTTGGCGATAAAGCGAGCGCAATCCATCGACATGAGGTAGTGCGGACCGAATGCGAACGGCGGGAACACGTTCAATGGATACTTTTTCTGAGAAAGGTAGTAGCGGTGGGCTACATCTCGAACTGGAGTCAGTCTGCGAGCTAGCAGCTCGTCCCACACTTGGCCAATGTACAAGCGCTTGGGATCTTTTGCGTGCTGAAGCTGGTCGACAAGCTGATCCACCCGCAGATAGATATCATCGTCCGCGATCATCACGAACGGACTCTGAGGGAATTTCGTCGCAGCGAAATGGAGAAACGCCTTCACTTTGTTGGTTAGACCAGCGTACGAGTCCTCACACTCGAGCTCCTCTGTCAACAAGTCGCCGTACGTTTCCTTTTCCAGGCGAATCGCACTTTGGATCTGCTGGCGCTCATTTTCCCTCGAATTGGTTGCGAACGTTGGCGTACAACCGATAAAAATCACCTTCACGTCATGTCGGAGGCCACTTCGGTGTGCCCAGGTGTCTCGGATGGCCTGTCGTCTCGGAAAATTTGCCGCAATTGCTGTTTTAATGCCAATCACCACTTTCACATCGCTAACATCGGAGAACGCTGCAACATCATGATTCCGGCCCTCAAAGCCGCTCTCTTTCGTCATTCCATCACTCGTGAAGCGCCACTGTTGACTCGCCCATTCAAGCAGATGCACATCCTTCGGCAGTTGTAGTGCCTTGCGTCTCTGCTCCACCATGTCTGCAGTATACGTCTCAAAGGCTTGGACGCTCACAATAGACAGCGAGATAGTCATCGTTTCATGGAAGCGGGCGACACCTGCAGCATCCGTGATGAAGGCACGCGCGGTGTAGTTTCCTCTCGCCAGACCGCCAAATCCAATATTGGAGCCGGCAAGTAAAGCGCCGCACTTCTTCTGGTTCCCGTTGAGCTCAATGCACAACACCTTGTCGCCGTAGTGGTGTCTGTACTCGTCCAGACTTCTCGCCTGGACTTGGCATCTGAATTCCACGGGAAGCTTCTCCACAGCACCGTCGCTCGGGTACGTGATCCAGAGGCTTGTGACGGGGTCATCATTCAGTTTAGCAGTGCCGACACTGGTTTCTTTGGCTGTGCTCGCGGAAATGTGGAGGGCAGCTTCGGATCGATACGTTGTATCGTGGCCCCCGATTACGGTGGAGGAGGAGACATCAGCTGCCTGACAAACACACAAGACCCACCAGAGCCAGACGGCCGATAGCACATGCCGCCAGCACTGCTCTCCACGCCACGAGAAGGCTCCGATGGTCATCTCGCGCGGCCTGATCTGGCTATCAAACGTTGTAGAAGATGAGAGCTTTTCAAGATCCTCGCCAAGATCGCTGGCTCCTAAAAGTGGGAGGGTGCCATAAATACTTCGACCGCACGTGGACGCCAATTCTATTTACGGGCGCCGTGTTGAAGTTGTACCGGTTTGCTGTCAAATTCGATTAATCTAGCGTCAAAATGAAACTCAAGCAGACTCGAGCGCTCACTAGCCCGCTCACCCTTGCGCCTCCTCTACGACCCCCCTATGCTTTCCTCTTCCCCTGCTTTCTTGTCGCAGTTGTCGGTTGCTTCGTGGGCGACATTCCTGGAATGGGTCGCGCTGGCTGCGTTGGTGCAGTAGCAGCGGGGGCTTGCTTCCACGCTTTCCCGCCGGGGATCTTCGCGTTGCTGGTCTTGGACTTGACCACTTCGAAGCCTTTCGCCTTGGCAGACAAAGTGCTCGAAGCAGAAACGGCTGGAGTCGGCGGCGAAGGCCGCTTGTTCGTTCGGATGTACAGCAGTAAGTACGCGTTCTCGCTCAACGCGGTGGCCTCCGAGATAGACGTCACGTGCTCGTCGTCGAAGCGGAACCACTGGTCTTTGTTATCACGGCAGACGCACGTGTAGTGGCCGCCCACCACGAATTTGCCCAGATGCGAGACCACCGCGAAGAGCTCGTACATGGGAGGGCTGGAAAAGCCAGCCCCACTGGTCAGTGGCGCCTTGACGCCCACGTCCATCCCGTTCTCAGCACGACATGTTGCCGACAGGAACTGCGTCGGGAATTCCAGAAACGGCGGGTACTTGACGAACTGCTGCAGCTTCACGGGGCCTTGCTCGGGGTGGTACGTGAAGCGCTTGATACTCAGTGTCAGCACCACCGGCAGCGACTCGACCGTCGTGAACTTCTTCATCGTCGGGTTCCGGTTGGCGTCTTCGATCACCTCGATCTCGAACGACTTCCGGATCATCTGTTCGATGGTGTACGGCGTGCTCAGTGGTTTAGCCAGTCCATTCGTTCCCGTGACAAATGCCGGATCCTGAGCCTGGTTTTCAAGGTTCAAATGCAGGCAGTGGAACGGCTCGATCGTGATCGAGCTCTGCTTCTTGCCGCTCTGTTTGAGCTCCGAGCGCAGCGCTCCCTTGAATAGCCAGTTAATGGGCGAGCGGGTCGTGTCCACGGGGTTTTGCCGCAATACGCTGCTCTTCCCGTTCTTGCCGACTTCGGCCCAGCCATCATCAAAGGCCTGGGCATCCACGAAAGCTGGATCGAAAGCGTCCGTTCCTTGCTGGAGAAGATTGGTCCCTGAAGCCGACGTTGCACTGCGCTTCGTCTGCTTTTCGCACGAGGCCGGAAGCTCCAGTCCACTCTTCTCGTACTCTGAGTGGAGGTACTCCAGAAAGAACTCGAGGAATTCCAGTGCGTCCTCTTGCTCGCCTCGCATCTTCTGGAAGGCGCTGAGTACGTCCATGAAGTACCCGCTGATCCGGATCGCCTTGGGCACTTTGCCGTGCATATCGTTGAAGTCATTCCCCCCGCCGCTACTGGCCTGCAATTGCACTGTTATACGCAGTTGAGATGGAACCCAGACACGTTAACACGGAAGCTCAGCCTATCTCCTAGACAGCAATAGACGGTAGAACGGCACGCACATTGCGCCAGCGTCGGCTCTTCAAATTCGCGCGTGAACGCCACCATGTGTCGCCACGCCTTGAAAGTCGACGGGGTCGCCAGTAGCTCGGGTGTCGGGACGCTGGCGCTGGAAATGCTGACCAGGAGGCTAGTGATAGAGTTAAACACACGAAGCAGCTCGTCAGTGAACAGTCAAAGCTATGCGAACACAAGCCGCAGAACTGCGGACTCACTTGAGAAACGGCGGGCAGGCGAGCACAGACTGCAAGATGACATTCTGGAAGCATGTGTTGCCCTGGTTCACCAGACCTCTGCATTAACAGATTCACAGTGCATTCGTGACAAACAGACGAGTCCGTGAGTCCCTCAAAACGCCACCACTTCACAAGCAAGCGGCATCTCTCCCACCGCTTCTTCATTTCTCTGGCAGTCGCCATCACATCGAGATCCTGCAGCGTGTCCTGAATCGCCTTTTCAAACGGCAGTGGATCGCGAACGGGCTTGGTGACCGCATCGGCGCCAATCACGCCACCATCAGCAGCCCAAGGTCCAGCTCCACTACTGCTGCTCCAAGGCGCGGGTTTCGGCGCGCCCAACGCCTCCGCCCAGGATTTGGCGGCCTTAGGCGCCTCCGCAGCCTCCTCTTCCTGCTGTCGCATCGCCAGATCTACAGCAGCTGAACGCGCCGCGAGAATGTGAGATCGATCACCCTCCGCGACGAAAGGAGACTGTTCGCAAGTTACAGAGCGACCCGGACGGCCGCGAACACGCCGTTGGGAGGATACACGTGTCCTCTAGCTGTCGCTTACCGTCGCGAAGCACCTTCTGCGTCTCGGCGACCGTGAAGTCCCCGAACGTGATCACTACATCGCTGCAACCGCTTGTGCGCGGTCCTTCACTCATGGCGGAAATTGCAGGGCCACGAGCTGGGCGAAGAGAGGCGACCATCACTCACATTTTGCGGATGGCCACGGATCAGAGAGAGAGAGTCTCTGGGGTACGTAGTGTAACCCGTTTCGAATAGTGCGCCTTGTTTGTGGTCTGTGGTTTTCGAATCAAACGAAGAGGTGTTTTTGACACATCAGCGATTCGTTCTATTTATGGACAAGTACATCAAGAGTGAGAAGTCTGAGAACACTCATTCCCAAGCAAGATCCAAGACAGAATGGATCGCCGCCAATTCGACGGCAGGCACCGCCGCATATGGACCTTTGGATGCGTCTTGCTGTGTGTAGCGCTGATCCGCGCGTGCGAAAGCTCAGTAGCTGGCGCCATCGTCGCTGAGAGTTCGCTACCGTCTGTGTCGGTTGGGAGGCCGGCGTGGCCACTCCATGAACTCCAGACGCTCTCTGATGGGGCAACAGACGCCGCGCCGATCGATGCCAGCAGCGTTGCTGATCTGCCGACTCATGAACAGGATGGCGAGCCTATCATGGATTTCCTCATACTACATCCTATCGATGGTGGCATGGCGAAAGTGCCTCTGGTGTTCTCCTTCCACATGGATGTGAACTCTGACGACGACTTCAAGCGCCATCACAACAGTCTGATTTGTGTGGAAGGCGACGCGCTCGTGACGAAGTGTTCTCCACTGGCCACGGTACATATCTGGTACGAGGATCTGCTCGAAGGCAACTACACCGCTCGCGCGTACATGACGGACGACGCAGGAGCCACACGCTATTTGGAGACCCAGCCAGTCTCGTTTTCGATAGGCAGCGCTGAAGCCGTCGAGACATACAACAGCAGGTTGGTGGAGAAATCCCGCCAGGATCAGCACTTCCCCGAAGATGTGAACATTCTTCAGTGGGCTCAGCAGCAGGAAAACTCGCATGCAACCAGTGAGAGCCACGCGGATTCGGCATCCGCACGTTTTGAGTCTTTTGAGTCAGTCTTCTCGTCCGCCAGATCCAACCCGGACGACCTCGTGCTAGTAGTTGGCGTCAAAACCGCCGTCCTGACGAACTTCCCGCGCCGTCAAGCCATCCGAGAAACCTGGGCCAACAAGGCGACGCTCCCACATGACGTGAAGGTGTTCTTCTTGGGCTGTACACCGCAATTGGATGGTTTTAAAGCGCATGATCAACGACGCTTCCAACATGCAGTGGACCTGGAGAAAGAAGTATATGGCGATTTGCTGACCGAAGAGTTGGACTGCACTGACTCCTATAAATCCTTGTCCGACAAGGTGAAGGCGTTTCATCACTTTGGTGCTGCCGAGTTCCCCCAAGCGAAGTTCATGATGCTTACGGACGATGACGTCTATCTGAGAGTCGACGAACTGGTAGTGAATCTGCGTCAGGACGCTCGACCCTTGCGTAAATATATCGGAGAAGTGGGGGACACAGGTTTGTTTCCTTTCGCGCTAACGCCAACGCGAGATCCCACGCATCGCTACTTCGTGCCCAAGGATCAATACCCAATGAGTCAGTTATGGCCATTCGCAGGTGGCCCACACTACGTGATGTCGATGGATTGCACACGCTTTATTGCCAAGAACTATTGGCGTCTGCGCAGCGTGAACGGCGTGGAAGATGTCACCACTGGATTGTGGCTCATGGCCACTCAAGTTCGTGTGGAGCCTACGTCCACGTTTGCTATTCTTCGCGCTCCTCGCTGCAAGAACGATGTCATTTCAGTTGCGGAGTTCTCACCGGTGGGGATTCGCTCTATCCACGCGAATCTTCTACAGAATCGGAACGTTTGTCGCGGCTACGATCAAATCGTGTGGCAATGGCAGGAGACTGTCTCTGTATGGGGTATGCTTGCTCTGTTGGAAGCAAAGAGCCGTCGCGAACCGATCCAACTCCAAATCGAGGCGTACACGTATGATATCGACCATTCCGAAGCTGTGGGAGTGACGACCATCATCTCAACACCCACGCAAGCGGGAATCAAGGTGTCGTGCCTCCCGTCATCCGAGACTCTATCAGACTATTCATCGAGGGTTTGCACTCAGATCCACCTGCACTTCCCTAATGAAGTCGACAGCCCTTCGAGCTGCCGTGAGGTCGCCATGATGCTGCGTGCGCATTTCCAGCGTCGCTACCAACGGATGGAGGAACATAGGGCCATCAACAACTCGTGGCTTGAGCTGTGGAGGGTCAATCTCTTCAGCACCAACTCAGAACAGCTGCACTCGTAGCTCAATGTTCGATGCGATGCGCACTCCATCAATGTTGATAGTGTTCAAAGAGCAAAGTAAGAGTAAGCAACACTTGCTTACTCAAGCGGAACAAGACCTTATAGCAAGTTCAGGGAAGTACGAGCAAGGATCACATCGAACACCCAGCTATCCATGCAGGTCGTTTGAGTCGGTAAAGAAGAAATTAAGTTTCCACCGCTCACGCCACGAGGTGTCAATAACGTCGCGCTCCTCGATTCGATGATAATAACGCTGGAAATGCGCACGCAGCATCATGGCGACCTCACGGCAGCTCAAAGTACTGTCGACTTCATCTGGGAAGTGCAGGTGGATCTGAGCGCAAACCCTCGATGAATAGTCTGGTAGAGTCTCGGATGACGGGAGGCACGACACCTTGATTCCCGCTTGCGTGGGTGTTGAGATGATGGTCGTCACTCCCACAGCTTCGGAATGGTCGATATCATACGTGTACGCCTCGATTTGGAGTTGGATCGGTTCGCGACGGCTCTTTGCTTCCGACAGAGCAACCATCTCCACTGGAGTGACAGCTTCGTACCGCTTCCACACGATTTGATCGTAACCGTCACACAAGTTTCGTCCATGAAGTATATTCTTGTGGATGGAGCGCAGACCCAGCGGCGAGAACTCGGCGATAGAAATGGCTCTGTCGATGCAAGGACGTATCCGCAAACAAACGAAGGAGGGCGTATGGCGTACGTG
>MBAC02005085.1:0-17803 GCA_001712635.2 Nothophytophthora sp. Chile5
GCCGTTGAAGTAGTCCTGGATCAGCTGCTGCACCCTCGGGATACGAGTCGAGCCGCCCACCAGCACAATCTCATCCACCTCCGCCTTCGTCACGTTCGCCTCCTTCAGCACTTTTTCCACGGGACCCAAGGTCTTCTGGAACAGGTCTTCGTTCAGCTTCTCGAACTGACCGCGACTCAACGACTCGGTGACGTCCTCGCCATCCACCAGCGCCTCGATTTCCAAACGAACCTGGGGTTGGGTCGACAGAGCCCGCTTGGCACGCTCCACCTCGAGGCGCAGCTTCTGGAGCGCACGCTTGTCCGAGGCCACGTCGAGGTTCTTGCTCTTCTTCCACTTGCTGATAAAGAACTGCATGATCCGCTGGTCGAAGTCCTCGCCACCTAAATGGGCGTCTATCTCCGTGGCTAGCACCTCGAAGACACCGCCGTCAATGGCCAGCATCGTGACGTCGAATGTGCTGCCGCCCAGGTCGAACACTAGCACGATCTGCTCCCCCTCCGACTTCTTGTCAATGCCGTACGCGATCGCGGCGGCTGTGGGCTCGTTGATAATGCGCTGCACAGTCAGTCCGGCGATGGTGCCAGCGTCCTTGGTGGCCTGGCGCTGCGCGTCGTTGAAGTAGGCGGGCACCGTCACCACCGCATCGACTACTTCGTGGCCCAGGTAGCTCTCCGAGATCTGCTTCAACTTGGCGAGCACCATGGCGGACACCTCCTCCGGTGCGAACTGCTGTGTCTCGCCCTTGATCATCACCTCGATGAAGGGTTTGCCGTCCTTATCGACGATCTCGTACGGCAGTAGCTTCTTGTCCGCTTGCACCGACTCGTCATCGTACTTGAGGCCGAGGAGACGTTTGACACCGAACAGCGTCCTCTCCGGGTTCATAAGGGTCTGGCTCTTGGCATCATCACCGACCAGAAGCTCTCCATTCGAGTCCCACGCCACGTAGGACGGCGTGAGGCGGTTGCCCTGCTCGTTGGCGAGGATCTCCACCTCCCCGTCCTGGTAGACGCCCACGCACGAGTACGTGGTGCCCAGATCGATGCCGATAATGATGTTGCGCGGTTCCTCGGGCTCCTCGCTGGCCACGCCGGCCACGCCTGCCACGAGAGCTGCCGCCAGGAAGGGCTGCATGAGGTGCATGGCTTATCTGCTGCCGAGCTGTGCAGCGAAAACGATATTGACACGTGCAAGGACTGTGTCCTAGTGGGTTCGGATTCTGAACCCATCGATTGTAAAGGTATCAGATTCTGAAGCCATTGACAGTGATGGTATCAGATTCTAAATGCATTCCGCGAAAAGACGCATCATATCCAAAGTGAGACACCATTCTAGATGGCGTTCCGCTGCGTCGGGAGTCCGCTGGACGAGATGAAGCGGCTGGAGAGGCTGCGGGAGCGAGACCCGCAATCTGCAGCCAACCTCGTGGCCAACGGGAAGCTGCTCGTGGAATTCGCACGCGACGGGAACCTGCGAGCTCTGCAGTGTGCAGCCGAGCATCTCGAACAGGTAAGCAAACTCTATTGCCGGGCACTTGCTTAGAGCCTTCACTTGTTTCACACGGGTGCTTTGCGGTCGTCTCTGTAGGGCCACATGCTGATCTTCTACGCCGTGCGGATGTTTCGCGAGGCCTGTTCGACCAAACGATTGGACGTCTTGCGGTTCCTGCTGCTCAATGGCTTCGATCTGCAGCAGAGCTGCATGCGCGACATCCTTCATAGTGTCATTGAGAGTGTGGACGGTCTGCAGAGCGCTGACGCCACGCAGCTACTCCTCCGGTTCTTGCTGGACGCCGGCGTCGATGTCAATTGGCAACGGAAGAGCGATCTGTACACGGCACTCCACGTCGCAAGCAGCAAAAACTTGTACGCCATCGCGTATCTGCTGGTGCTCTACGGAGCTGACGTCAACGCCATCGCAGCGGTAAGGAACGACGATACACGTCCGAGAGTCTTCCGCTATATATCTGACCTGGCAAATTCGATTCTACAGGATGACGCAATGCCGCTCTCGTGCGCAGTGAAGAGCATGGACATTTGCGGCACGATAACAACTGCCGACCGCGAGCAGAACGAGTTGTTGGTGTCTTTCCTGGCCGAGAACCACGCGCGAGCGACCTGGAGGAAGCAGCCGCAGAAGACAGTTGTCGCATCGATTGTGACTGACGATTCCCAACGTCCGGAGAGCTGTAGTGAGGACGCAACCGACGCGAAGCGGCCGATCCTGAGCTTCTCCAGCAGTTTTGGCATTCATTGCAACGTTAGTGAGGCTTCAGACAACCAAAACCATGAAGGGATCATGTTCGACACGTCGGGCCAGTTCAGTGATTGAACATGGAGTCGCCGCCGAAACGAGATCGCGCAGGGCCAAAAATAACACTTTCGCAGCCGCAGTTGCTCGTGTTTTCGCCACTTTTCTGCTTCATATAGCTCACGAGTTCGATCTTCCGAGGTGATACGCGGTTGCGTCGCTCCTCTTGTCAAGCGTCACCGAGGCGGAGATGTCGTGCAGCCTCATCGAGGCGAAATTCCAGGTGCTCGACCGCACGATCAAGATGCTGACGTCGTCCAACGGCATTCGCACGCCCAGGGTGGCGTCCTCCGAGCAGCTTCGCGAACTGGTGGCCAGCCAGCGACCGACCACGCTCTTACCCACAGCGAAAACCGTGATTGGCGTGGTGGTGACCCGCTCCAACCAAGCTGGCGAGCGCAGCGCACGGCTCAGGGAAATTCTGACGGATCGCGCGAATTCACGAGAAGAAGCTTCAGCCAATCGAACCCACAGACCCAGAAATGCAGCGCCACGGCCTGAGACTACGAGAGATTGCGGCGAAAGCAGCGTTGCCCAACTACCGCCCGTGAAATGGATCGACCCAAAAAAACAGCGAGCACAACAACTTCTGCAGGACACGTGGAACGTAAGTCCCTCTTTCCCTATCTCAACCTGAGATGGCCGGAAGATTGACCATCGTTGGGATTAACTGCGACCGTAGAATATCGAGTCGGCTGCGACTTGGAGCAGACCTGAGAGTGTTTCCAGTCCACGAGAGCAGGTACAGTTGACATACAACAGCACGCTCTCCAATATAGGAGGTAGCGCAATCGTCAAGCTGATGCTGTTTTCTTCCAGGTGTTGCGTTCCAAGCTGCTAGTTGATATCGACCGAGAGGAACCTCACGAGCAACAACACGATCGCGAACCAGTGTCAGAGGAGAAAGCCACGTTAAACCACCAGAGCGAAAGCAACCAAGCTCAAGAGCAGTCGGGTGAGCACGCCAACTCGATCGCTGTCGCTGTCCATGTATTGTTCTTACTTGTCTGTCTTTTGACGTCCAGAGGCGGTAGGTGGAGCCGTACACAACGCTTTGCCAGCGCCCAAACGGCCGTTAACGTTGTCGCTTCTACAAGCGAAGAAACCTGCTGCGGGACTGAATAACCGTTGCAGCTCAGCCGGGCGAGTATCTGTCAACCATTCGAGGAACTGGTTCCTTCCTTCCGAGAGCGATGGCAGAACTGAAACCTGTCGCGCTAAGGAACCCGTCTTGAAGCCAAAGAGCAAAGCTGGTGGTGGCTGCCAGCGACCATCGACGAGCAATGGGAGGCAAACGAAACCGACTCATCGCAGCGGGGTTGCAACGTTTCTCCTGCCACCAAAACCACGTTCAAAGTCGGAGTTCGTTGCCCCAGAAGCCGTCGAACGAGCGGAGAAGAAGGCATCACCACCAATCGAGTCGAAGGTTGACGACCCGTCTTTCTACAGCTTGGAGGTGCGATTGAACCACACAGAAACTCTCGCGTTGTGGCGCTTCCAGGCAGCGTTCACCGACATCTCTGTGCGTCCCAGCAAGACCGTCATTTTGGACGACCTCACGGTAAGGCAACGCTCGGTTCCCTTGCCTATTCTCAGTTGTTAACGATTGTGTACTTGTAATGCGGTACACCAGGTTGACCACCACAACTGCCTGCTCTTTCACTGCCACTATCCGACCGGCACCACTATGGCTCCTTCACGGCATTTCAATCCGTTCCTGTACTTCCCAGGTCTGACTCGACCTAGCGACGTACGTGACGCGGTAGTGAGTTGCACAATGGATCATATTGCTATCGACTAACACTGCATTTGTGCCTGTAGCTTTACGGACACGTGCTGCGCATCATTGTGACCTCCTTGCACCCCGTTACTCGCATTGTGGTCAACACGTCCGTGCAATTCACTCGCTCGCCTGATGAGGCCGCCGTGTTACCACCACCAGGCGACGAATCCCTCGGACCATTTGCGGTCCCAACACCACAAAGCAGCAGACTAGTGCAAGCCCTGACGAAACGAAACGGCTCTGCCTCCTCGAAGAAGAAAGCGAGTAAACCGGAAATGAATAGCAGTAACAACCACGTAACCAGCACCAGCAGCCTCGCCATGGACCAGTGCAGTCCCTGGGCGTCCAGCGAGCAGGACGACCCCTCCACCGACAACGCAGAGCTTGGGATCGAGCAGACTGTGAACCTGAGTCCACTGCACCTAGACACGCCTCATTCGCCGCCACCTGCCTCATCCATAACACGCGAACCAGCCACGGACTCCCCAAGGCGCTCGCCACGACCGCCGCTGGCCACGATCGACAGGAAAAAGATGCAACTCCAGCGGATGCGAGCCAAAATGCGAGTACGTACCACCCGCTGAAGCGCCATGACGAGCTAGTCCACTGACTATTGGCCTTTATATATGCCCCGCTAATTGAACGAGCGCAGAAGCAAATGCGCAAGGAGAAGCTCTCCGTGACCAAGAGCCTCTCGACAATGGCAATGTAGCCATGTAGCCAGACCTGCGAGCCAGTCAGATGAGGCCAGTTGGCATCAGATCTGAGGCTGCGATCCGGCCACAAATAGTGTAGCATGGCACTTACACGAAAACCTTAAGAAACCACAGTGTATGTCCATATTGTTTTCTGTAGGTATCCACAACTTATTGGAGAGCAGTTTGCTCGATTAAGTGCGAATCCATTTCGGAGGGGATGCTATTCAGTCATGCATGGTTCGCTTCCTTCCCTTTTGTGTCTTGGAGAAGCGAAAGAAACGGAAGGGCGACACTTCCGCAATCCGAAGAGGCCGTTGTCTGCGTCTCGTGCTGCCATCTCGCGAGGGACCAACAACGCGCGTCTAGCATGGAGGGCCAGGTAGTGGAACTCACGGAGGCGGAGCAGAAGCAGCACCAGCTGCAGATGGAGCAGCAGCTCAAGTCTTTCTGGGCCAAGCAGCTACTGGAGGTGCGTGCGGGCCAATAGCCGCTTGATCCTATCGTGAACGTTGATATCCGTCCTTGTCAGGAGCCGCCCTAATGGTGCGTAAATGCCGCGTTTGCGTCGTTTGGATGTAGATGGAGCAGCTCGAAGTCGGCAGCGAACAAGGTGATGCGTTTTTTTTATTTGTCCAAACAAACGTATTGCTGCTGGTGGTGACGATAGGATTTGCCACTAACAGATAGACTATGCTTGTGCGCTTCATGTTGCGATTGGTGCGGCAGATTTCAAGAACCACAACGATCTGCCGCTGGCGCGGATCAAGCGCATCATGAAGTCGGACGAGGACGTGCGCATGATTAGCGCGGAGGCGCCCGTGCTGTTCGCCAAGGCCTGCGAGATGTTCATCCTGGAGCTGACGCTGCGCTCGTGGGGGTACTCGGAGAAGAACAAGCGGCGAACGCTGCAGAAGGAGGACATCCAGACCGCCATTAGAAACACGGACATCTTCGACTTCCTCGTCGACGTCATCAACTAAAGCGCTTGAATCCAGCGGCGCTGTGCGGGTTGAGGACCACAGCAAGTTTGAAAGAGAAGGACCATAGCGGGAGGACAAGACAAGCAGCAGGAGCCAGGCACATTCTCAAGATGCGGCTGACCATATGTAGCTTATAGCCAAAGACAATTCACTGCACACCCACACGCACATGCTCAATCCCTGCAGCTTCATGCTGTTCTCATCACGCGCAGATACAAGGAAACATGTTACACGAAGGTCGTCCTAACTGAAGTATTTATCTTACCTTCGTGTCACATTGGATCTCGTAAAATCCTCCACGTCATCTGATCGCGTATTTACGTGATTGGACAAGATTCAAACGCGTACCTTTCCGATTCGAATAGGTACGGATTCGCTTGGCGAGTTGAAGTTCAACGAGGACACCCGCGCTGGCACTCGTTCTCCCATGACGATGCGCGTCCTGATGCTAATCCGTCGACGTCTATGCGCATCTGACGCCCCGCCATTCGTCCGATGGGTGGCGAATGCTTCGAAGACCCAGGTGGGGCTCATCGGCCTGGGTCAGATGGGCGGCCGCATGGCCGACAACCTGCGCAAAAACGGCCACCACCTCGTCATCTGCGATCCCGTGGCGGCCAACGTGGAGGCGCAAGTGGCCAAGGGCAACGCCGTAGCGGCCGCCAACGCGCGAGAGGTGGCCGAGCAGTGCGACACCATCGTCACGATGCTGCCGTCCACCGCGACGGTCGAGTGCGTGTACCTCGGCGTCGACGGCGTGCACGAGGCGCTGCGCAGCGAGCACTTGCTCATCGACTCGAGCACCATCGACCCGATCTTCACGAAGAAGCTGTCGGAGGAGCTTCATGCGAAGGGCGCGACGTTCGTGGACGCGCCGGTGTCTGGTGGTGTGGCAGGCGCGCAGAACGGCACGTTGACGTTCATGGTGGGGAGCGAACCGGACGAGTTCGAGCGCGTGAAGCCGCTTTTGACGTCCATGGGGAAGAACATCGTGCACTGCGGAGCCAGCGGTACGGTGAATTTTCTGCATAGATGAGTTGGATGCTGCTGTTGGTCAGGTTACGTGTTGTGAGCTTATGCATGGATTTTATTGTGGAAGGCACGGGCCAGATCGCCAAGATCTGCAACAACCTGGCAGCGGCAATCCAGCTGACGTCGATCGCAGAGGCAACGAACTTGGGTGTGGCGCTAGGAATCGACCCCGTCGTTCTCGCCGGGTATGTGATAATGACCGCCCTCATCGCATCGCATTGCGTTTCCTCACACTGCCTTGGATCTGTGCTTGTAGCATCATGAATACGTCCACCTCGCAATGCTGGTCTTCGTCTGCGTACGTATTATGATGATGCACTGGCAGATTGGCATTCGAAAAGATCCTTACATGATGAATTTGGTGCATGCACAGGAATCACCCGTATCCGGGCGTGATGCCGAGCGTTCCCGCGTCCAATGGATACGAAGGTGGCTTCGCAGTGCAGCTCATGCGTAAGGACCTTGGCCTCGCCGTCGGCTGCGCCATGGACGCGGAGGTATCGCTGCCGCTCACGAACTCCGTGCTGCAACTCTTCAACATGATGGTGAAGCAGGGGAACGGGCACAGGGATTTTGCCTACATCCTCCCGTTCCTCAAGGGCGGCGACGGCGGCGACGTTCAACAGCAACAGTAACCTGCTGCATGTTGGTGCCAGCATTGTGCAAAAAGTGATCGGCTGGTGCCTTTTTGGTGTGGTTGAACCCAATCGCGTCACCCAAGTTGAAGCGAATATATTCGTTCTATGGTAGTATACGAAAATTTCACATGAATGCGAAGCAATTTATCTAAATTGCCTGAAATTTACAGTCTGCAAAGGGTATTGTCAACCTGAACTCGTGTTGATGTCGACTCGGAAAAGCACAAGCCAGATCGGCGAGATCCCCGCAGATATTCAAACTCACACACACACCATGAGCCTACGCGAACACTCAGGGACTTTCGCAGGGTGGTGAGACCAAGGAAATGCTGCTCATCTTGTCAAACCAAGCTGCTTCAACCAGTGCTGTTCATCTTGTCAAACCAAGCCTTGCGTTTCGCTTCATTTCACATGCGTTATCTAACCGAAAGTTACATTTCCACCACGCCCCCCACGTTCCTCAGCCACGTTCCCCGCCAACTTGAAGCTGAGCGAGCAGCTCCATCGACTCAACCTCTTCCCTTCATTCCTGGATCAGCCCCATGTTGCGCACGACCCTCCACACTCCGCAGCTTCTCCGGGCGCTGGCCTCTGGCCGGTCGCTCACCACCGTGGCCTCCAAGAACCAGGTGGGGCTCATCGGCCTGGGTCAGATGGGCGGCCGCATGGCCGACAACCTGCGCAAAAACGGCCACCACCTCGTCGTCTGCGATCCCGTGGCGGCCAACGTGGAGGCGCAAGTGGCCAAGGGCAACGCCGTAGCGGCCGCCAACGCGCGAGAGGTGGCCGAGCAGTGCGACACCATCGTCACGATGCTGCCGTCCACCGCGACGGTCGAGTGCGTGTACCTCGGCGTCGACGGCGTGCACGAGGCGCTGCGCAGCGAGCACTTGCTCATCGACTCGAGCACCATCGACCCGATCTTCACGAAGAAGCTGTCGGAGGAGCTTCATGCGAAGGGCGCGACGTTCGTGGACGCGCCGGTGTCTGGTGGTGTGGCAGGCGCGCAGAACGGCACGTTGACGTTCATGGTGGGGAGCGAACCGGACGAGTTCGAGCGCGTGAAGCCGCTTTTGACGTCCATGGGGAAGAACATCGTGCACTGCGGAGCCAGCTGTAAGAACCCTCGCCTTTGATTGCCCGCTACGCCTGGATCTGACGTGGTCGTTGTGCATTTACTGTTGGTTTTGCCATCTAGCGACGGGTCAGATCGCCAAGCTGTGCAACAATCTGGCGCTGGCGATCCAGATGGCGTCTATTGCGGAGGCCATGAACCTCGGCACGACGCTGGGCATCGATCCTAAGGTGCTCAAAGGCATCATGGACACGTCCACATCCTCCTGCTGGTCGACGCTGATGTAAGTGGCTCGAGGATTCGAGTTTTACTCTGGAATCTTGACATTGACTGTGCTTTCGGCGGCTGACTGCGTGTGTATCCGACGACAGCAACCACCCGTACCCTGGTCTGATGGAGAACGTGCCGTCCTCGAACAACTACGAAGGCGGCTTTGCCGTCACGCTGCATCGGAAGGACCTCGGGCTCGCCGTGGATTGCGCCAAACAGGCCGAGGTGTCGATTCCGCTGACGAGCCAAGTGCACCAGCTCTTCAACATGATGGTCACGAGCGGCTACGGGAGGAAGGACTTCAGCTACATCCTGCCCTACCTCAAGAACGGCAAGTAAGCAGGAGGAAGAAGGCAACGAGGGCCGGCAGCTACCTGCCTCATGTATGTGAACAGATGATCTGCAGGTATACTGTATACCCCAGAGAATCCTCCGGAGCTTGTATGCATCTATACACACAATGAGCGTGGGGCTGTGGCGTGGCCAAGCTGCCACGCCTCGGCGCCAAAGAGCAGTGATGGCAGCTACAGTTCAAACTCAAAGCTGCGTTAATTGCGCAAATTAGTTTAAACTGCCTCGTCAAAAGGCGTAGCAACATTAACGCGCGTTAAAGTTTTTACGTAAACTTGTTTCTGGTTTCGCGCAGGTCATGTTTAATAGATGCTGGAAACATACTACAGTACCGATAAACCTGTTCTATTTAATACGTTACGTGGATCAACTTCGTGTTAAGTATAAGGGTATCAGTAAGGAGTAGAGGGCTCGATGATAGCCAGTGATTCACAGCACTGTGCGAACCAAGGCCACCAATTTGATCATCGGCGCATCCCAACAGCCACCTAGCACACTACTATTCATTTGCCGGTTCAGCGATGCCCAGACTACCAAAGCAAATCGGAAACCTTACATTCGAGCAGAAGAAGAGAATCTGCGAATGGCGTGATAATGACTCCAGGCTTTCACACCGTCAATTGGCAGAGAAGGCAAAACGTGAAATGGTGCTGCTCAAGGCACCAACCCAAAGAACGATCTCACATATCCTGAGGCAGAAACATAAGTTCCTCCGCGCTGACTTCACGCCCAAAAGGACGCGTCAACTTGCATTTCCGGCAGTTGATGAGGCCCTGGTCAACTGGGTGCTACAATGCCAAGCGGAGCGTGTCAGCCTGAACGGGGACATTATCAAGGAGAAGGCAAGGCGAGTTGCGAGTCTGGCGGGTGTGCAGGATGACCAGATGCTCTCGTTTTCGAATGGGTGGCTCCAAGCATTCCAAGCGCGTCACGGCTTCAAGCAGCTTCACATTCTCGGCGAGAGCGGAGCGATTCAAGCCGATAAAATTCCGGCCCATCGTGACGCTATTCGCGATCAGTTGAAAGGGATCACGATGGCCGATATCTACAAGATGGACGAGACGAGTCTGTTCTACTGCCTTGCTCGGGACAAGACCATCGCGAGGAGACAAGGACTGGGTTCGAAGATAAGCAAGCTCCGTGCGGCGATAGCACTCACTTGCAACGCTGACGGCTCAGACAAGCGCGAACCTTTATCATTGGCCACGCTAAGAAGCCGCGCTGATTCAAGAAGAAGACCGGCGATCAGCTCGGTTAATATTATTGCAACAACAAGAAGTCGTGGATGACTGCGGCGCCGTTTCAAGAGTGGATGCATGAGATTGATGTAAACATGCACACACAGCACAGGAATGTCGTCCCATCGATTGTAAACGCATCCGCGCACATAGTTGTCAACATGGAGCTTCACAACATGATAATTGTATTTCTGCCACCCAACACGACCTCGTGGCTTCAACCATTTGACGCTGGTATCCTCGCGTCGTTTAATAGACGTTACCGACACTGCCAGTTGCAGCACGTTTTGGACGCGGATGAAGAAGGCACAACAGCTAACATCTACGCCATCGACCAGCTCACCGCTATGAAGGGTATCAAGGCTGTAATGGGCCCTCCCTTACACGTGAGCGGCAGATATTAGTGGGGCGGCTCCTTATTAGATAATAAGGGACCCGCCTCCTTTCTGGCCACCTCATTCGTTGATATTAGGATTTAGGTAGGTTTTGGCCAATGGCGTGCTTCCACGTCATGTCAGAGGCCAGGGGGTCCGGGAAGGGAGCCCCGTTCAAAACCAATACATTTCAGAGTTGTTTTTACCTTCTAAAGCCCAAGTCGTCTTCGCAATCTTCTGCAGTGTAAGCTAGTGTCGGGGCTCCTAATGAGCCCCGTGACAAAGGCGTGCTGGCGCGACGTTCCAGGCGAAGGGATCCTGAACTGTTTCCGGTACACGGGCCATGTGCCAGGCCGCACAACCACACGCCGCGCATGTCAGGAGGCCGACGAAATGCTGAAGAATTTGTTGCTCAAGCAAATGGGTCGGCTATGCATTCGTGACCCAATGGCTGTCGACGAGTTCATCTGCAATGCTGTGGATGAGGCAACCGAAATGGAGGAAATCTCGGCGGAAGATTTGCTGAGCGACGTCGTGAATGATGCGTTTCTCAATTCGGCCCAGGATGACAATGAGGAGGAAGATGCGACGGATACCAAGAAAGATTGCAGCCCGCTTGAAGGAATGTCTACAGCGAGCAAGGTGAATGCGATACGAGCAACATTATTTTTCTTTTGGCCGACCACCCTGACGTAGAGGCACGTGTGATATCAGGCTTGCGTACAGTTCAACATCGACTGCGCGAAGATCTTAGAGTACAGAGAGAAACATCACTGATACAGTCAATCATTGGCATCTAGCTAACGAAATGAAACTCAATACAAACAGCATTTTCAGACTGCAATATCTCCATTTTCAGCACAGCCATCATTAAAGCAAATCTCGGCGATTCGTAAGCACCACACCCACGATACCAGTCTTTTCGTAAGGACGAGTCCGTACGTTTTTCCTCAATCGCAAAATCTTTTGCCGGCATTCGTCTGGATGTTTGTATTGAAGGAGCCTAAAGAGAACAATCCAGGGAAATCGTAAGCTGCCAGCCTTACGAAAGAATCGGCAGCTGGGGGGAGGATGCCATTCGCATAAAACAGGAGCAACCAGGCCAACCGAAATGCAGGACGAAGAGACGAGAGATCAAGGTGCCTCCACGTACATCTCGCCCGCCGACCTATGGGATGCACGATTGGCTCCAGCGACTAAGCGCAAATACGAGTCTTGTCGTAACGTCATCAAGGGGTGGATCAAGGGTGATCTTGCGAAGGAAGAAGAAAAGCTCAAGCGCGACGGCGAACGCTTCCTGGATGCTTCTGGGGAGATAATCGGAACGCAATTCACACCCGCGTATTTTGACGAGTTCCTCGCCCGAAAGCGCACCTCTGTCACTGTGTCTACCCTCAAAGGGTACAGAAGCGCCATGCTCGACCTGTACAACAGACAACGCGTCTCATTGCCTGACGACTACGATCGGGGCATGGCGTATCTCTTTTCAGGCATGCAGCGCGAGCAGACAACACATGACCAGACGTCAGGGGCAGGGACCTCCGGGAAAGAGCCATTGCCGTACCCGCTTTACAAAGAGCTGTGCGAGAAGACACTCGTTCGGGGCGACGGGGGCTTAATGCATCTCTATTTGACGGCTCAATGGAATTTGACGTGCCGTTCCGCTTCAGTCGAGACGCTGTGCACGCAGCATCTCGCCAGTGCTGACGACAGCATTAGTGCTGTGTTTTACAAAACCAAGACCGATCAAGAGGGAAAGCGTCCCATACACCCTCGTCACATGTACGCGAACCCGGCAAACCCAGCGACTTGCGTGATCACTGCGCTTGCCGTGTATTTGGCATGTCATTCGACACTCGCGGACGGTCCACTCTTCCCAGGCAACGACCAAAAAAAGAGGTTTAGCGGGGCTCTCAGAAAATATTTCGGTGGAAAGCGCAAGAAATCTCCATTTGGGACGCATTCAATCAGGAAAGGATCCGCCACTTTTGCATGCGGTGGGTCTACCTGCGGTCCGTCGCTTTGAGCGGTCTGCAACAGATGTGACTGGTCCCTCGGATCTGTATTGGATCGCTATCTGAGATACGAGCAAGCGAGTGATCAGTACATGGGGCGCCTTGTTGCAGGGTTGCCGCAAAACAGTGCTGCATTTGCGACTTTGCCGCCTCATTTCGATAATGATGACGACGACGTGGTCAACGCAACGCGAAACATGTATCCTTCACTGGCAAAAAATGACAGCATGCTGCCGGTTTTGAAACTCTGCCTCGCGTCACTTACGTATCACGCTGGTTTCCTACAGTCGGCCCTACCCGCTACACACCCATTGCGCTCATGCAGCCTCTTCCGTGATCGCAAACTTCTGGGGCGCCTCGAAGCAATGGTGGCCATGGAATCGGACTGGATGAAACCGACAGGTATCCCCCCATACGTGGAGATGTTTGCAAAGTTGGAGGAGACCCAACATGTTGTCGAGCGTCTGCCAGATGTGCTGTTTGATGGGATCGGCAAGATGATGGACGACCGAAACACAGGCGGCAGCATCCTGACAAAGACTGTTCTGCAAGACACGCTGCGCGATATACTTCAGGAGATGGGGGTTCGCAAACCCCAGACACCGGAAGCGCCACCAGCGGCATCTCTTGCACCAAAAACCACGCAAGAAATGCACTGGTGGGACAACGGGGTTCACTTTCTTCCCGACGATTTCAATTTTCCGAAAATCGATCCGTTCGGCGCCTGGAAGCTTTGGTGGTTTGGCAATGACAGTCTCCGACATCCACCATATGCGGCGATCAATCCCAAAGACCTGCGCAAAGAGGTCCGGAACACGTTCTACGAGTGGAGGCGCTTCATGACCCGAATAATTACAGAGATCCAGAAAACGACGAAAACCCCGGTGCTCCGTATACGCAGCGAACTGCAAGCTGAAGGGCTCTTCAAGATTGGAATGTCCTCCATACCGCTGAAGCAGTCCTCCCGCAAGCGAAGGTGTGCTCAGCTGACGCTGACGACGACACTGAGGCTCGCACGGGAAGCAAAGTACGAGAGCAACCCCGATTATTGCCCGAAGGCGTTCGTGCCTCGCAAAAAGAAAACCGCTGGCTCGACAATAGGTCGCGAGGTCACAACCTCCTGAGCCATCTGAGCCTTGGCTATTGTAAACTTACATGAATACCAACTCAAATACGTTACCCATCCGTATTTACGGGCATGGCCGTTAATAGTTGAACCAATCACAATCCAAATAAAATTCGTAAGGTCCCAAGCTTACAATCTTCCGTCGGGGGCAATTCCAGCATCAAAAAGACGCGTTGGATGGTCTGAATCTACAATGAGAGGCGAGAACCTGTCGTCACTCAACGCCCAACTCATTAAATATCAAGCCGATTTATATGAAGTTTGACGTTTGACAGGTATTAATTTGGCTCCATCGTTAAGCCTAACTACTAAGTCGGTGGATCGATCACTAATTAAGTACAACGGGATATTAGCTTGCACAGGAAATAATAAGGACGGGTTTATCTGTACATGTAAATGCTCAATATCCGCTTTTTAGTTCCACTGATTCAAAAAGATTGTAAAAAGCCGAAAAAACGCGTTTTTAAAAGTTTAAACACCTGCGTTTTCCATCGGCGATGAGCTTACCATCAGGAGGTGTTTGGTCATGACAGTCTGAGATTCGCAGAGCAGGGTCCAGTGCTGTATAGTCCGCCGTCCAATTCAGCCAACCAACCATCAAAGCATGTCCAAGACAGCAGCGCTGCTGTTTACTGGCCGAGCGCAGCGTCGCGCTCGGTCTGCTTGACCATGTCGCCGTCGATCTTGGCGACCTTGGGGATGCGTCGGAGGACGTTGAGTCGGGCGTCCTCCTTGGTCAAGTTCTCGTAGATGGGGTTGCCGGCGAACAGCACGTCCCGCAGGTTGGGGAGACTGGCCAGCTTGTCCAGCTCGTCCCAGCTCTTGATGAGGTTGTTGGACACGTAGAGCGTCGTGAGGTTCGCGAGGCCCGAGAGGCCGTCGAGCGTCGCGATCACGTTGTAGGAGAGCCAGAGCTCCTCCAGAGTGTCGGACACATCGTCCAGTTTCTCGATCTTCTTGATCTGATTGCGGCCTAGCGACAGGATCCGCAGCTTCTTCATGCCTGACAGCGGGATCAGCCGGTCGATGCAGTTGGTCGACAGCGACAAGTGCCTACAACACAGCACACGAGCTCGGTCAGACACTGAAATGGGGTGGCTTTGGCTCGAGTAGGCGACGTACTCGCAGTTCTTGAGCGTGTTGAGCGAGTTGTCGAGCTTCGCGATGGGCGGCATCTGGCAGTACAGCTTGATGATGGCCGATTCCTCCGCCACCGCCGTGTTCTTGGCCTCCTACAACACCCCAAAGCGCAAGCAAGCGCCGTCTAAGCTCTCTTGAACCATGTCGTTTGACCATGCCCAGCGGTAGCGTACCCACGCCTTGATGGCCTGAGCACACGTCGTCTACATCCACACAGAAGGACCCCAACACGGCCCACAACACGTCAATGAGGCTGTCAACGTCACGCATCACGAGGCACAAGAGCCTACCATCGCAGCTCTCTTGCTTGCTTCTGGCGGGTTCGGATTTGCTGTTGGATCGCGAGTCAGCGGCCGCGACGTTTCGAGGCTCTTCGACTGTTCGGCTGCCCCCTACAGAGCCCCCGACGTCTCTTGCTTGGTCTCTTCTCTATCTCCTCCCTTCTCCACTTTCTTTTCCCGTGGCTCTCCTCCTGGCACTGCCGCAATTGGCTCCGAAGCAGCAGCCAAGACACGGGAGGTGAGGTCGCCCTGGGCCTTTTTAGCCGCGATCGTCTCCATCATCTGCAGATACCCCGTCTCCTTGTGCACAAAGTAGCGGCACAGGAGTTGCATGCGCTTGTCAAGCTCACGCACAAGTGGCAGGACGGTGGCGATGGGGGTGTCCACGTGTTGGCACAGCAGCTCCAGCACGTTCTCGAAGGCCGAATGCAGTGCTCCACGACGATTCGAGCCTGTATACATCGGGTAGAAGTATACAGGGTCGTCCGCGCCTTCCTGCTCCGCACCACCCCCGCTTTCCACGTCTCGTAGCCTCGCCAGACGCTGCTCAATCTCCTCGTCGCTTTCAGCCAAGATGCCGTCAATATGCACCGCCGGATACGCCTGGAGCGCATGTGGCCTTAAACTCCTTGCGGAAGCGTCATGTTCCCGAGCTAAGAGGTCGCTGACGGTCTGTAAGCGCTGCAGATACTCGATGTGCCCTTCAAAGCCCGCGGGGACTCCGGAACGTTCGGGATTCACCAGCGCTTGCTCGCAGAACTTCGTGAAGGCCTCGAGACTTCGACGAGGCAGAAGACGCGGCTCGTAAACGGCTTTAGCAGGCGGCGCCTGGTCTTCCTCAGCTCGTGATTTGGTGGCAGGAAGGTGCTCGAAGACCCACTCGTGCCAATTCGCACTCATTCGGATGGCCACCGCCAAATGCGCCACAATCCCCACACCCGAAGCCAGAAGTGCCTCCGCTTCTGCCTCCTGCTTGTTCAGGCCCCGACCAGCAGGCAGCAGCAGCAGCGGACGCTCCAGCCGAGTGCCTGGAGCGTTCACGAGGCCAGTGATCCACTGGAAGTTGCGGAAAACGTCGCTAGGAAGTCCCAGTACTCGACAGATCCGATGCGCAGCCAGCGGCACATTCAACGGCGGCAAACGCAGCTCCATATGGTGCTGGAGGTGATGCGCGTGGTAGGCGATTCGAGCCGTGGAAGCCTTGTGCCTCGTGAGTGCGGACTCAAAGAACATGGCCACTTCCGCCACTGCGTCTCGAATCTCCGGCGCATCGGCACAACATGTCGCCAGTAGATTGTGGAATGGAAGCACCCCCGAAACCACCCAACCGGCGAAATCACTGGGCAACAAGCCTAGATTCAGGACGCGGGACGCCAGCATGTGGATCCCCAGCAAGTCCAGGATCGAGAACTTGTCCAGCTTGCGGCTGTGGTCGCGTAGTCGCACCCTCCGCTGACCGGTTGGCTGCTGCTGTCGCCTCTTCTTGGAGCGAGTGCTCTGCTTGTCTTCTTCTCCGTCGTCCTCGGTCTGTTGCGGCCTCTCTGCCGTCTCCGCTTCCTCTCTACTGGCTTCTTCTTCGCCTTCTTGGGCCTGCTGCACCTCCAACTTCTCCCGATCCGCGTCCCACTGCTCGAGCAGATCGCTGGTGATGGCTGGGTCCAAGGCATCGTCCTCGTGGCTGTTGACGCCAGTACCGAAGGACAGATAGAACTCCGTGAAGCAGCGTAAGAGCGGCCGATCGCCCTTAGCGCCCCAGGTCTCCAGCAACTCGAACCACAGATCGCGGACCACACGCGGATAGTCGTCGACCGGGAACGTCTGCGGCCCCACGCGGTCCACTAGCGCCTGGACCTGCGCGTTTAAAACGGTCTGCGTGGCGATTAAACAGTCGCTGAGCTCCGTCCGGCGTCTCCGTCGCTTCTTGCCGCCCGCAGCAGCATTGGCATCTCGATCTTTGGCGCTGCTACGGACTCTCTGGCTGCGGGTACGCGTCCGTTTGAGCGACGTGCCCACTCGCATGGGGTCCATCGTCGTGTCCTCCACATCCTGCGTCTCGTTACGCGCCTGCAGGAAGCTCTGCGTGCCGCACAGCTCGCACACCAGCTCTCCGAAGTAGTTGGTGCTGAAGGACGCCTCGCCCACGGCGCCGCACGTCGTGCACTCCAGCATGGCGTCTCGCAGCTGAGCCAATGCCGTCGCTTCCAGTCGATGAACCGCCTTTCGTAACCGTAACCCACTCGTTTCGGTATTGTTCTCGAATTGTGGACCCTGATAACTCCTTAAATTCGTACAACTCCCTAATTTCGTATATCGTAACCCAACTCAATTCACAAAAGACAATAGAGCAGTTTACACAATAGCGAAACGGGTACAAAATTCATTCAACTCAATACTTTCCGCTTTTTTCAGCGCGTTTTTCGTGGATTTTGCGTTTTCGATAATGCCATGCAGTGGTATGGACGTGTCTACGAAAGTGACAGTATTGCTCA